>VXBW01006842.1:0-52937 GCA_013400375.1 Thinocorus orbignyianus
TTCTTGCCCATATTCAAATTTTGTGTCTTTGTATACATTAATGCACAGCCAATAAGCATTATATACACAATATCTGGAGAGAATGCCAAATAATAATTTCAACAAAACATAATATCGTCATAAGATTAATTATTCACATACTCGGATCTGAAAGACTGATGAACTGATGTTGAAAGTTGTGTTAGCTTTGCATCCTAGATCCAATTAATGTAAAAGATAAATTATACATAAGAAATGCAATGTATTTCCGACCTCTGTAAATATAACACATATATACAGTGATGGCATCTTATCAATCATCTCCAAAATTAAAAATATACAGTATGAGTTTTACAGGATTTCAGTATCATTTGTATTCATTCTTTGCTATTTAAAAGTCTTCAGCCGTATCGTGATTCTATGCACTCAGGTGTTGGAAAAAGCAGTGAATTAAAATCCATTCTTTGCTTCTATTCTTTTCCCAAAGCACTTATTTATTTGATTTACGTTTTTTACTGGAGTCTAAGGTGCCAGAAAAAATGTTTAACCATGCAATATCATGCATTTGCATTTAAAAGTATTTGGTTTATTGGTAAACAAAAATGACAAACTCCAAGTCACTAGCAGTTCATCCAGCAGCTGATGCTGGCCTGTTTTTATCTCTTCAGTCTTTGTGACACTCAGCCAGCTTTTGCTAACATTTTCACATCAATATATTTAAAAATCCCGTAATTTAAATATTGTACTACAATACTTGAAGCTCTTATTTCAAATTAATAATCTTTTGAGCTTTCTTTACACTAATATTTCCAAGCTTGCACGTGTCAAATTTTTACCACCAAAGATACAAGCAAGTATCTGCAGACTTTGAGTACCTTCAGAGACTCTTTATAAATGTCTACAGAATTTACAGTACCTCGCAAAATTATACTATTTTTCTGTCTTTCTTTGTAAACACCTACATGTGTATGAAGTTGTATTTCCAAAACCGTCAAAATCTATGTTCCAAAATACGTAGTGCCAAAAATACATTTTCAAAAATGAACTGCTTTATATACTTCTTTCTCTAAGGTAGACTAATCTATTTTGCTTGCAAAATGTCATCCCTTTAAAGTCTTACAACTGTGCTTAGAGGCAAAAAAAGAAAGGAACATTGTCCCTTCAAGAGTTTCAAAATTCTTGAATTTGAAAGAGGAAGAAAGATGCTAGTTTTGGGACACGGAAATTAGAATGCACGGTGAAATGTACTCTTCCACTTGCAACCTACTAGAGTGC
The DNA here is from genome assembly GCA_013400375.1 of Thinocorus orbignyianus. Lineage (NCBI taxonomy): Eukaryota > Metazoa > Chordata > Aves > Ciconiiformes > Thinocoridae > Thinocorus > Thinocorus orbignyianus. The sequence continues at coordinate 1,255 of VXBW01006842.1, forward strand.
CTTTGTAATTGTGGATAGAATGTACTTATGCTAAATATTACTGTTAGCAGCTCATTGCCTTACTGAAAATAGTTTTCCACAATAGGTGCTGTTCTGCCAAAAGTAAATTCAAGCAATTCTTTTGATGAATACAAAGTTAACACTCAAACAGTGTAATGATGAATTGCTTATGAAAGTTACAAGTATTCTGAAGCTGTAATGTTCAAGCTGTAAAGACTTCATAGAATTATTCCAACATTTTTACAAGAAAGGAAAGTAACTATCCTGACCTCATCGCCTAAAAGCTACTTACTATTTTTTTTAATATATTTACATAATTACCAGCTAATTAGGACATTCTTCTCCAGTCTGAATAGAACTTAGTTGTGGCTATGGACACATCACAGTATTTCTATGGCAGCAGTATGAACCCAAAACTGTGTATATCTTTGTACTGATTATATTGATTAATGTATGAGGGACTGTGTTCTGCAAACTGATTCCCTTCAACTAAATGTATCCAAATACAAATGAAATAGATACAAAATAACCTCATAATTTTGTTGTTTTTCTATCAGTATCACTAGGTTTTAAAATTTTACTGCTTTATGGTTTTCTTGAAAAATATCTTAAATATTTGTTTATAACACTGCAGACTGTTTTCTTCTATTTGAGAACATATAGTTTATGATGTAGAGTGTAAGAGTTTTGTACAAGAATCTCAGCTCTGAGCTGGAAGAAAGCTCACTAAAGAAAAAGAAGCACTCGATTTAAAACAGACACTGTTCAAGTGCTGCTGCTGCTGCAAGAACAAGGTTTGCTTCATTCTTTGTCACAAATAACTCTCAAATCATTAGCCTAAAAATTGATGGTATTTTTAATTTTTTAAAAACTGTTGTTATTAACCATGTCACCGTTTTATAAGTGCATATGAAAACAGTAAAAAATATTAGAGCTCATAGTAAATTGCTGTATGCCTCCATATGTCTGAGCTCCCATTAAAGTCAATGAAGAGCTACTTAGTGAATTTATAGTCGGTAGCATGCTTCAGTTCACCTAAAGTAGACAGCTGGGTCTGGTCAGATGAATATGATAACATAATCTGTTTACTATATCAGCAATATCTCCCTTGAATTTAACATGACCTAGGTAACATGAAGACACTCAGGTTGCAATTTAGGTGCCTGAAGGGAGCTATTTAGTGCCATCTGAAATACTCTTGGTAATCCAAGCCCTTGGCGTGATGCTGATGGGTACAATGCAGAACCTGCAGGACGCCTATGCCCTCCTCTGCTGGTGGCTGAAGCTTGGAGAGATGTATAAAATGGCATCAGAAACTTGAATCCAAACCATGCATGAAAAGACATACAGATATCTTAATTTGAGATCTGTTTCTCAGACTAAGCACCGGTTTCTAGTACCTCTCTAGATACCTTAGATTCTCCCCTCTTTTTTCCATATGCCACTCTAGAAACATGTGAAATATCTGTTGTTCTTCTAGCTAGTCTACTAGCTCCTTGCAAATTATTTGGATGCTTAAGGACTTGATTTCTACCTTAAGGCTGAATCAGATCATGGCTGTCCACGTCCTATATGCACATACACACAGTATGAGCCAATTCCCTTTCTGTATTGCAATGGCACGCTGTATGTACTCCTTTTCTGTAACGTGGTTTAAGAGCTTTTGAAGGAAGAAACCCCTTCGCTATAAACATATCCACAAAAAAATAATTCCTTAGTGTCATGGTTTAACATCAGATGGCAACAAAGAACCACATGGCAGCCACACTCACTCAAACCCCCCACAGGGTGAGCCTACCATTCTAGGATTCTGTGATTTCCTAATGCAAATGCCTTAGCCTTTCTTTTATTTTCCTCGGGAGAACACGCCTAGTCCCGGGGGGAGGGGAGTGGGGGGAAATCAGGAAACAAGTGTTCTCTTCAATTTTCAGAAGAAATCAATAAATGCAGTATATAAACACTCTTCAAATATGCACTTATAACACGCTTCAAGATTCTAGCAGAAACCCCTGCAAGTACATTACCTATATGGTTTTTTAAGCTTTCTCTAGACAAATTAGAGTATTTCTTTCCTAGGATTTGTCTGTTTTCTTCACTGACTCATGCAGGTTCCTAGTAGCATAATTGCAACTGACAGCAGATGATCAGTTATGCACTGTCTGAGCTTTGGAGATAGAAATCTGAATGACATTATTGACCTATCTTAATATCTTTGTCAAAAGTCAAAATCATTACATTAACTAATAGTGATTAACAATTGTAATGGATAAGAAATGCAGACATATTTCTGAGAGAGCTGCTGGAGTCTCCATCTCTGGAGATGTTCAAAATCTACCTGGACAAGTTCCTGTGCAAACTGCTCTAGGAGGACCTACTTTGGCAGGGAGGTTGGACTAGATGATCTCCAGAGGTCCCTTCCAACCCCATATCATTCTCTGATTCTGTGATTTAAAAATATTTTTAATAATAAACCTGTATCAATCCTTTCAGCAAAAATCTTACCAGAAATGTATATATAGACCCCCTTCAAATACCCTTAACTGTAATTTATTTTGTGAGTAGAACTAATTTCACCTCTTGAAAGACTAAGTTTAAAAAGTCATTACATGCTTACTAGGGCAAGTTATTTTGTCTTCATCTGTGGCTTTCCATTGATAGATTATATTGCTATAAATAGAGCTGCTAGATAGGGTAGGTGGATGGAATTGAAAGGTTCCTTCTTGAAAACATGAATTAAATTATTAGTTAAACTAACTTGCTAAATTTGGAACAGTAGTATGTCTTAAAAGAGAAATAACTAAATACCCATCAACATGATCAGAATTTTTCTTGAAACTTTATTGTATTTTCTTTAGATATAAAAGAATCATGATGTTGCACCACATAGTGAAAACCTGCAACCCAAAGTGCTCAATTACGAAGAATTACATTGTATTTTAAATTTGTGTGTTTACTGTAGAAATTAAACTGTGAAACACAGTTTTATTTTGCTCTATTTGTTTTGTGTTGCTCAGATGATCCATTATTTTATTGTTTCTCCTCCAGCAGAACTTCTCCTAACATAAATTCCCAATTAACAAAAGGTGAATATAGTGGGCATTATGCCTCAGAAAGTTCGTTTGTAGTATATGTGCTGTAAGTCAAAATGGGTGTCTCTAGTTAACAATTGCATCTATTTTCAGTTGGCAAGCTGGTCTCCCCATTTCCTCTAATAAGTAAGAACTATTCTAAAACTGAATTGAGGACACAGCAACTCAAGCTGCATGCCACTGATGTTGTGTGCATTATGCATCTGGACAGTTGTCTCAGTACATATAGCTCCTCGGAAAGGTTAATTTAAAATGCAGACCTGAAATGGTGAAGTTGCAAACTGTCCTGTGGGAAGTTATTTCCGTTTTTACAGATAGTGAAATGTATTTTTCAAGGGAGGACATGCCAGATTAAGTAAATCAAAAGAGAATTATGGTGACATAAAATCAGGAAAATGTGATGAGGGTGTAATTGCCAATATCCATAGGGATTGGCTTGGTTTTGGTTTAATTCTTGGTCAGATGTTGTTTGCTAGGTTAGTTCTTTCCTCCCATTCCCTAACATCTGAGATGTGTGTATCTGCAAAGTATAATTTTAAAACTGTGTCCTTATGGACTACTGTGTATTTTGGGTACATTTCATTAAAGCTGCTCCTCTTAATTTATCTTATTCAAGTGCCATTTTTGTATTGTATTTCACTGACATCTCTAAAATTGCTTTCATAGGATATCTTTATTCAGAACATGTCAAAGAGGAAACAATCATTTCAGTTTCCTTTGGCCTACTCAGTGACTGCCAAGATTGGGCAATGTGTGGGATTGTCTTGAAAATTATAGGTAAGGTAAGAAGGTAAGAGAAGTTAAAAGAAAGGATGAAAAGAGAAGTGCTCTGTAAGGTAAAAGATCTTTTACAATTATCCAGTATGCCAAAAGCAAAGGAAGGTGGTTGAGATATTTTTACAGGCTATGTAGTGGATATTTAGGGACTGATACACTAAGACTTGTTTCACTTATGTTTAATGTGCATTTGCAATTGCTGTCTTGACTTCCTCTATACTTAACGAGAGGGCAATGAACATGCCTACAGTATAATAGATATAGTATAGTATAATATAGTATAATAGATAATATATTATCTATTATAATCTATTATCTATATAATAGATAATAGATTATAATAGATAATCAGTCTAAGATGAGCAAACATAGATGAATCAGCTCCTTGAAGGCTGCGTGGAAAGTAAAATCAAGCAAATTAGTAGGTTTGATGTAGATGTCCAAATCTGTATAGATGAATCCTACCTATGCTCTCCTTTGACTTGCTATGTCACTCCTTGCCTCACTGGCTTAGGGTAACTTTGTTCACAGAAAAACTCATTTCCTGGAGACTTGCCAGTCCTTCAGTAGAACCTAGTCTTGAGCCCTTTGCAGCCAAGGTGAAATAGTTTTTTGAAAGTACAAATGACCTATAGTTGTGTAACATATTGAGGTCCAAACTCAGATACCCATTTTGGATGCTTTTCATTACTAAACCCAGATACACTGAATAATGAAACCAGTTAACTGAAAAATTCAAGTTCTGAGCAACTGAAGTAACATACTGGTTAACGTAATCATAGGTCTGCAGTACAAGGTAAGTCGAATACATTCTGCTGTCATAAGTATTTCAATACATTTGCTGAAGTGTATTAGACACAAGTACTTCTTACACAGTAGATGAAAATAATCTAAGGCACTTTCTGAGGTAAGAGATAAATTAAGCTATTCAAATGCTCCAGAATTAGAATAAGTATGGAAATATTAGTAACCCAGGGTCAATTGATTCATTGTTTTGTCAGAGAGAAAGAGGGGAAAGCATTTGTTAGGAAAAAAAATTTAAATGTCCATATTGTTAAAAAAAATTGGTAGTGAGATGGATTGTTATTAAAGTGATTCCTTTTAGCCCAATGACATTGTATAAGGTATTAAATAGTTTAGAACTCCTTCTGAGACCAGCCTGATATAAAATATTCAGTGTCCCTCCACTTCATGCCAAAAATATTCCACTAAAATTGGAGTTAGACATCTTTAAAATAATTGGCAATATCAGCTTTGCACAGGAAAGCAAAAGGGCTGGGAGATTTAATAATACTTTCATTGATCTTTGCATATGAGAGTAATCCTCTTTGGAAATGAGGTTGTTAATGTAGAAATGAGGCTTCCTTTTTACTGGGTGTGCACTGATTAACCATCAAATGCTTCTTCACAAAGTTATTTCCTGTAAAAAGGAAACCAATGCACTGTATGTGAGAGAGGTAAAAAGAAGCTGATATCTGGTTCAACAAAAAACAGATATATCTGACTGCTCAGCGAAATGTGCCTATATTCCATATACCATTTTGATCTGTCTTTTTCTTTTTTTAATGCCACTTTTAAGGTTTTAGGAGAAAGTTAATCCTGAAAAAGTTGGAATTTAAGAAGCAGCTGAACACTTTAAACTCTGTATGAACAAATTGTTCTGGAAAAACAATTGAAATTAAATCAAAACTTCATTTTAAATGAAATGGCAGTGAATCTTTGATATGCTATTTATTCACTAATTTGAGATATACATAACAAGAGATGTATATATATTCTTTTGGAGTCGGATCTAAACTGTGTTTTAATCTTAAACCTTGAAGAGCTATAATTTACTGTCTGTAGTTTGGCCAACAGTATTTCAATAGACTGAATAAAGGAAAATGCAGTAATTCTGCTGAGAAACTTTTGGCTAGCAAGGAGGAGGGGAGAGGAGGGGAGGGGAGAGGAGGGGAGGGGAGAGGAAGGGAGAGGAGGGAAGAGGCAAAATAAAATCAATGCCTAATAGGGCTAAAGAAAATCAGAAAGCGTTTTTTGGAGGGTATAAAATCAAATGGAGATTTAACCTCATTAGAGAACTGAGAAATTGTAGATCATAAAATTGAAAGTACTAAAGCAAAAATCTCTCTACTAGATTCTGCTTTGTACTTGGATGAAAATGTGAGGACATATCCATTGTGGATGGCATTATGAATTAAATAGGAAGCTCAGAAAATACATGATGAAAACGCCCTATTTCACACTTAGGAAAGTATCAAACATCTATTATCTGTCCTCCATTCAGATTAAGAAATTGTTCTGTCCCTATTGTGGCAATAGTGTGTCAATGTTTATTATAATGTTTTTTAGAAGTAAAGACATAAAGACTGAATATTGCCAATATTTAAAATATTTAAGGTGATAGAATTTAGTGCCAATTTAAATACAGACAAAACAATAAAGTATTTAATTTTGAAATCCAGACTTTTAAAAGTCCTATTTCATAGAAGACCACTCTTCATAAAGAGTCTGATTTATAATTCGGGGGTATTTTTTTTAACTTCTTGTTAGGAGTCTTTTGCTGTACTCTTAGCATGTATCTCAAGGGCTTTTTAAAACTTACCATATGCAAATATCAGAGACACATGTTGGATAGTTATAGATCTCGGTGTTGCCATCTCAAAAATGTCAGTAACTCAAAAATGTATCTAATACAATAATGACAGTGGCATTGAGACTGATGGCAGAGTTTGATTGTTTATCCAGCAATATTTTTTTTTAATTGGAGATGTGCACAATTATGTGCCATTTACTGCTAAAGTACATGGGAATACTATAAAACACTCAGAGAAGATTAAAATAATGATTAAAGGGCAAGGGAAATAAATTTTGGGATGTCAAATTTAAGGCAATGAATCAATTCAGACTATTTGAGAGGAGGTTTGAGAATTACTTGATCTCTGTGAAAATGATGTCTAATAATAACAAAATCTTTCAGCCTTGCTCACAAATGCATAGAAATGTCTGGACACTGAATTTAGTTTAATCAGTCTTGAAATAAAGGTTTATTATCTTCTCAGTGAGGGTGATTGTGTTTACAGCTGTAAGTTATTGGAGTATCTGTTAGTTATGACAGTTTAAGGTTACAAGATATTTTTTTATTTTATTTTTCTTTCCAATATATACATATATGATGCAGCCCAGCAGTGGGATATTTATCTTCCATTCACCATCAGTAATACCTTTGGCCTTAGCGTATCTACTTATTTTCTTTATATATATATATTTCTTATATCTAATAAATTGCATTTAAATTGCATGATCTGCTATCTGCAGATCATGAAACATGCTTAATTAATGGTCTGAGGTAGAACAGGAAATCTTCCCACTTCTTAGACACCTTACTTCTTTTTTCAATATATGGATAAAACTAATGTTTGGATTTGAAGAAGACAACAGTTTTGATGTAGGCTATTTTGGAAGACTTTGTCTTCATGAGCAGCACAGGCACAATCTGTGCAGATCTCCAACTGGAATAATTCATGCATATCTCATCTCATGGCTTCCTTTTACGCTTATAAGCTTGCAACACTTAATCTATCTCCCCTGTGCTTCGGAACATAAAATTTTGGTCTTCTCAAATGCTTTGATTTACCTCTGGGTAGCACTGTAAGGTTATGTGATAAAAAGTTTATCACTGTACACACAGAGGAAAGCAGAGGTACATGGGCAGAAAGAAACCCTGCCTCAGCCTCTCCTCTCCCCAGCATGTCACAGGAGGAGACCAGCCCCACAGCCAGGGTGGACACCTATCACCATGGAGTCAGGGAAAGGCTTGCAGGTGCGTTTAGGGTGGTTGGGTGGGGAAGGAACAAGTGTGGGAAAATAGAGGGATAAGGGTATAGTCATGTATATCAGGGGTTGGTTACCATGGTTGTCTGGTCGTGCTCTGTGCCTGATCAACATAATCTATCTTTTCTTTTCAGGGTAAAGGGCAGTTAACAGGTAGACTATGTGATGAAGGCCAGCTGCAGCAGGATCAATGCCTCGTCTGCACATGTGTGTGTGTGCACCACCTGTCTTACTGTGTCCAAAGGGATCTGCTCCAGCAGCTGGAGTGCAGCCGCAGGGACTGGTGTACTAGATGCCAGCAGCTGGACAAAGCAAGGGACCAGGGGAGCCCCTGGATAGACCATGTGTCTGAGCCCAGCTCCCGATTAAATCCGTGTTGCACATGTATATGTATATATTCCCACTGACAGACTTTCATGCTAATGAAGAAAGACCTCCATCCTTTTTCAGCTGAAGAGGAGGATGAAATAAAGCCACTGGTGCTGTTTGTGATGGCATTAATGCAGTGCTTCTTGTCTTCCTGTCTGTGTGGATCTTTGCAGAAACCTGTGTAGACATGTACATACGTGCTGCATATGTTTGTTTGTGTGTGTGTTTCTCAGGATGATGTGCTTAGCCTCATGGCTGGCTGGACCTGGGAGCTGGGAGCTGTAGCAGGGCTATGAGATTCAGCAACCTCTAACAAGATTCAGCAACCTCTAACAAGGTAACAGATTAATACAAATGGGCCATCTCACTCAGCAAAGCATTTCCATTCATCCCTTTTTTATTTTTATTTTTTTTAATACACTCTGTAAACCACTAAATATTTAACACCTTTGTAGCTCTCAACATTAAGAAAACAAAACCTGGACCTCTGTGATATAGTTAGAGAATCATAGAATCATCCAGGCCAGAAGGGACCTCCAAAGGTCATCTAGCCCAAGCTCCCCACAGTCACAGAGACACCCCCGACTAGACCAGGTTGCCCAGGGATTCATCGAGCCCCACCTGAAATGTCTCCAGGGAAGGGATCTCAACCACCTCCCTGGGCAACCTGTTCCAGTGTTCCACCACTCTCAGAGTAAAGAAATTTTTCCTAATATCCAATCTAAATCTGCTCTTCTCCAACTTAAAGCCATTGCCCGTCATCCTGTCGCTGCTGGCCTTTGTAAATAGACTCTCCCCAGCCTTCCTCTAGGCCCCCTTCAGGTACTGAAAGGCTGCTATTAGATCTCCCTAGAGCCTCCTCTTCTCCAGGCTGAACAACCCCAGCTCCCTCAGCCTATCTTCGTAGCAGAGGCGCTCCAGCCCCCGATCATCTTCATGGCCCTCCTCTGGACCCGCTCCATCAGGTCCATGTCCTTCCTGAATTGAGGGCTCCAGACCTGCACACAGTTCTCCAGGTGGGGTCCACCAGAGCAAAGTAAAGCAGCAGAATCACCTCCCTGGATCTGCTGTCAACACATCTTTTGATACAGCCCAGGATGTGGCTGGCCTTCTGGGCTGCAATTGAACACTGCCTGCTCATGTCTAGCTGCTCATCCATCATCCCCTAGTCTGTACTGACAGAGAATATAGTCATAGTGTACTCATTTATTGCACCCAAGGCCAAGTGCAAAGGGAGGCTATACATACAGGGCTTAAGGGTTAAGGGCCAGATATGTGTAATGAGGTAAATCCAGTGAATGGATTTCTATCAGTGATTGATTGATAAGGTTCCCATTCCTATGGGATTAAAATTAAAATTCTTAGGACAACAAGAGAAAACTATTCTTTAGATGCAATTTTTTCACTGTAAGCAAAACATGAAAAGAAAATATATTATCCATGTCTCCTTTTATACCTTTGATGTGACTGCAAAATATAGGAATTTTTAACTATACAAGTTTCCACTCACTTATTTTATTTTTATCTCTTTTTCTTATGGTATTTAAATATGCATTTCACTCCTTTTGTGCAGAAGAAAGAACAGGACACATTCGCTGCCTGATAATGGTTATCCAATGTTGCATTTTATAAAAATGCTTTTAGGGATAAATGAGTTATTTTGTTGACCTATGAGTATCTAAGTATCTGAACTTGATAATTCCCTTATGTCAGGATAGAAAGGATTAGAAGCACTGGCTGAAATTTCTACCAGTGTAGTTTTTGGTGATCCTCAGATCAAAATTTTCCTGTCTGAAGTCTGTCCTAGTATTCACACCACTTCAGAAACATCAGAGGAGTGAGCCAAGTTAATGGTCTGTTACTCAAAAGAATCCTCTTTGTAGGGATTAGAAAATATCTGTTGCACAGACAGTCTAGCTAGTCTCATTCCTAGGGAGGAACCTTCCCAAAAAAAAAATTGAGAGAAGCCTTCATCCATTGTTCAATTTGATGAGGAATAGTTGAGTGTTAAGTATACATTCAGTGTTTTGCTGAATTAGGGCACAAAAGAGAAATGGTCCATGTTTAAAAAAAAAAAAAAAGCCCTTGATTGAATGATTGAAATAAGAAACAAGTATTTGTATCGCCTGCATAAGTTATCAAGCATAGTACAGATGGTGAGGGACTGCAGATGGGAATGATTCAGAAGATGATAGGAGTGCTAAATCCAAACCCTTGCTCCATCACTATCTAGGGATAGACATTGTTTAAGCGAAGTTTACATATAAAGTTTACTTTTAGCAAATATGCATACTTGTGGGAGTGAAAGTTGGATGATAAGACAATGCAAGCTTATCCAATGGTAATGGGATTTTTGTTTGTTTGTTTGTTTTGCTAAAACAGTAAGTTATTTATAGTATGTGACTAATACAGCTCTTAAGATGATGCAAGGATGATATCAGCAAACAAAATTACTTTGGGTAAGTCTGATTTCAGCAGCTAGTAGTTTAAGGACATTAGGATGAAACTCGGCTCAACTCACTAGTATGTCAAATCTCCACAGTCTGTACTATGCTGGGCAAATCTGCAAGTTAAATACACAGGTGAAATACAGATATTTCTATAGAAACAGTTAAACCATATATAACAATGCTTTGAATAGTTAACAAATTGATACCATCATTTGCCTTCAGTGTATCAACTGATTGATTATAATGACAGTTTATATGAAGGAAAGCAATCACTCATATTTCATGTCAGGAATGTCTTCTAAGAAGGCATGCTATTGAAAATACAATGCAACTATGCAGTTTGTCTTTTTCCTTTTCTTTTCTTTGACTAAAACCATAATAGAATCCTTACAGAGGAAGAGAAGACTGCTTTTTCTAAAGATTCCTTCAGAGGCCTGTTCTGGGACCAGTACTGTTTAATATCTTCATCAATGACACAGAGAGTGGGATCAAGTGCACCCTCAACAAGTTTGTGAATGACATGAAGCTGAGTGGTACAGTTGACATGCCTGTGGCACAGGATGCCATCCAGAGGGACCTGGAAAACCTCAAGAAAACCTCATGAGTTGCAACAAGGCCAAGTACAGTGTCCTGCACCTAAGTGGGGGCACTGGTATCGATACAGGCTGGAAGATGAAAGGGTTGAAAGCAGCCCTGCCAGGAAGGACTTGGGTGTACTGGTGGATGGAAAGTTGGACATGAGCTGACAATGTGTGCACACAGGCCGGAATGCCAACTGTATCCTGGGCTGCATCAAAAGAAGTGTGGCCAGCAGGACAAGAGAGGTAATTATCCCCCTCTGCTCCGCTCTGGTGAGACCCCACCTGGAGTACTGTTTCCAGCTCTGGAGGCCTCAGCACAGGAGAGATAGGAAACTGTTGGAGCAGGTCCAGAGGAAGTCCACAAAAATGATCAGAGGACTGGAGCACCTCTCCTATGAGGATAGGCTGAGAGGGTTGTTCAGCCTGGAGAAACGCTTTGGGGAGACGTTATTGTGGCCTTTCAGTACTTAAAAGGGACCTACAGGAAAGATAGAGACAAACTTTTTGATGGGGCCTGTTGCAATAGGACAACTGGTAATGGCTTTAAACAAAAGAGTGCAGATTTAGACTACATATAAGGAAGAAATTCTTTGCTGCAGCAGATGCCCCGTCCCTGGAAACATTCAAGGACAGATTGTATGGGGCTCTGAACCACTTGATCGAGTAGAAGATGTCCCTGCTTATTGCAGGGGAGGTTGGACTAGGTGACCTTTAAAGGTGCTTTCCAACTCAAATTATTCTATGATTTTCTTGGCCAAGACATGCAGCTGCCTAAGAGGACTACAAACTTGTATTTACAAAAATCGTTTCTTATATTTATTTCCTTAACTTTTTTTCTAGCTGCCTTGTAATATTACAGAATTTTACAAAGTTGAAAAGACCATTCTGAATAGGGAGGATGGAAAATAGACAAATATCTTGTTTGGGTAATTTAGAGACTTCTATATTTGTTTCACAGCCCCCCCAAAAAAACCAAAGAGGTAAGTATCGTAAATTTTTCACAGTTTTTCACAGTTATATACTCTGCACTGTGATAATCACAGTAGATCTTTCAATATTTTGCTTGAAATTTGAAGCCTGACAGAATTTATGTTTCAGGTGAAATTTAATTTTTTTCCAGTTTTTATTTGTTTCTTTGCTATGTGCGTATGAGTCTACATTTGGAAAAGGTAGTATTTTTAAATTTTTAGAAATAGACCTGTAACTTCCTCTTTAAATGTTATTCATGCCTAGAAAGGGGTTTTGCCAACTTTTTCATGAAGTAAACAATTCAACACCATGAGATGCTTCTTAGGAAACTTCTTTGTTATTATGGATTAAACAGTCATGTACTAGAATATATTAGCAAAACTCTCAATTCTTACAGTAGAATGTCTCCTCGTGTTTTTTGACAAGTAGTATTTTCTCTATCCATTTGGTTTGAACTTTTGGTGTGCAGAAACCTGGGAACAAGGAGAAATCTCTAAAATGTATTAGCTCTGGCTCATATGTTTTATTTCATTTTGAATAATTGAGAAGTGAAATCTAGGTATACAAGCAGGCAATTAAGATAACAAGTAACATACTACTACAGCATTCCGGGGACTGGCAGAAAATGTTTTCTTCTCAGGAGAAAATTGTGTTTTATTTATGGAGATAGAAATCCTTTAAGACAGAAGTTTGCATAATCAAAGTAGCTACTTATGCAGACCTAATTGAATTTACCATTTACTCATATTCAAAGTGCTTTGAAACATTAAGCAAAGAGGACAGCAAACAGTCCCATGAAATAAAGGCATTATTTTTGTAATGTAAAAAAGAGGTGTAAGAAAGAATGGTCAGTTCATGGTCAGAAAGCCTTTAAAAACCTTTGTTTGAGTATCATGCCCGTGCAAGTTCTGTGCAAAGCTCTGCATAGTCAATACACAGAAAGAAATTCAAGGTTCACATAGTTCCAGAGAGAGTTCAAATACTCACTAGTTTAGTTTTCTTGGCACTTATAGATGAGTACATGGGGAAGATGGAGAAGATTATGTTAGATTCTTATTCTGTTCTTGTGACCCCGTGGGCATGGTAATCAATAACAACATAATCTAAAATTCAGAATGGCTATTTTTATGACCATGGTTCTTGAACTCGGGTGCCTAAAACGTTTGTGTATCTATCTATTAACATCTTACTAGAAGACACTGAGTAGGGGAAGAAATTGGATTGTGCAACTCTACATCAGGCAGATCTACTGGATTGCTGCTTGTACTAAAGCTAGCTAATCAAAGCCAACATAGATATCTTTATAGTAGGCTATTTCTGAGACTTCACGATGAAGCCATTCCCTACAGCTTTCACTGGCTCTGGCTCTAAACCTTTATGTCTCCATGAATAGAATGCAGTTGCATCTCTTCTCTAATCAGGAGGGACTAGAAGCTGTTGAGTGCCAGATAGCTGGTGTTACATACACCTTATGTGTATGTACAAATTGTCAAAAATCCTGGACAGACAAAATAATATAAATAACTTACATGAGTAGGAAAAAAAAAAAGCATAAATTAAAAATCAACCAATTAATCATCTTTAGTCATTATAGAGTTAAATCCTAGATAATTCCATCAAGTTTGTTCCAAAGAAACTAAGTAAATGATCAAAATAAGCAAGTGTTACATCAAGATTTAGAGTGTGGCAAAATCAAGTGAAAGCATTCTCTTGAAGATCAGAGACATGGATTTAAAGCAGAGAAGGCTTAGAACCCATTTCTGTTTCTAAGATAACTGTTCTAAGTGCTAAACAGTATCACAAGACTGAGTTGTTGTGAATGAGCTCTACCAGATGGGCTTTTTTTCTGAAATATATTTTAGGCATGTAACACCAATGAAATTAATCACCACCATCTATAACATGGACGTTAATACCCCTTTCCTTTATTCAAGTATTTGATTTCTGTGGTGGGGGATTATCTAACCCTAAAAAGCTCTGACCACACATTTTTCTGCACAGCATCTGCTTCCCTCCATATGTCAAGCTGGGAACCTACACAATTCACAGCTCTGGATTTCTTTCCAGGTCCAGACATTGTACTCCCTTCATAGTGAAGAGAACCATAGGATTAAGTACACTGTAGGGGATCTCCAGAGTCCATTTAGTCCATTCTGCTCAGAGCATGTCTGGTTAGAAAAAGGCTGCTCAGGGCTTTAATTGAGTTTTGAGTACCTCCAAGAGATCCCAGAACCCCTCTCAGCACACGTTCTGTGATTTTACTAACCTACAATTTACCTTGTTACTGCTGTTACCTTGTGCACCTGTTCCCACTTTTTCTTTTACTGGGCACCTCTGAGAGAACTGGTGTATCCTCTATCTCCTTACATTAGGTAGCTGAAGACAACTGTAAGAACTCCCCTAAGCCTTCTCTTGAGACTGAGAAAACCAAGGTCTCTCAGTATCTCCTCATACATCATGTACTTGAGGACCAAATGATCGTGGTGGCCTGCATTGGGCTTACCTTGATACATCAAAGTTTTTCTTCTACTGAGGCACCCAAAAAGTCTGATAGGTGTTAGATGAAGAATCATCTCCCTGGAAATTTTGGTTACAATTCTCCTAGTACAGCTCGGGATGTTGTTGGCCCTCCTTTGTGCAGGGTCCCACTGTTAGCTCATGATCAGCTTTGATGTTTACCCAGTCTTTTATGGCAAAGCTGTTTCCTAGTCAGTCTGCCTTGGCTTGTGCTGCTGAATGGGATTATTTTGTCCCAGGTATAGAGCTTTGCATTTACTTTTGTTAAGCTTCACAAGCTTTTTGTCAACTTTTTTTTTTTTTTCTTCATGTTGAGGTCACTTTAAATAGCAGTGGACCACTTCCCCCGCTTTGATATCAGCTGTGAGCTGGATGAGGATGCACACCTCCAGGTTGTTGATAAATAGTATTAGTTGCAGTACTGATCCGTGAGGTGGCTGCCAGCTGGACACTAGACTGATGAAAATAAGCTTTAAGCCTGACACTTCAGAAAATTTTGTGCCCAGTTATCAGGCTGCGTTTCACTGAGTTGGCTATGTGAAAACTAATGAAGGACATGTTGAAGGTCTAGCTAAAGGCCTTTTTTTGTTCTGAGTTTTCAAGAGCAGCAGGCAGGGCCTGTGGAGCAAGAACGTGTTGGAACAGTCATGGTCATGTCAGCACTTTATGGGAGTTGACCTTCATAAAATTATCTGTATGTATATTATGCTGACAGCTTCAGTTATGAAATGCATACAAGAATACTTACAGTGGTAAAAAATAATATTTTCAATATCACTAAATGCACAAGAACATCCTGCTCACAGCTATCTCAAATTACTGTCTAAGGAAGAATATTCAAAAATAGAAGCCTCCACATGCTACTTTTCTCCCAGCAATAATTCAAAGCCAGAATATGTTATGTTGATTATCTGCCATTAGAAATTTCATCAGTTGTAACTGTTCTCAAAGGGTTAGATACAACAACTTTATGGCTATTCTGCATCAATATAGTAATGAGAAACAGAGAACAGGCTCACATTGTGATATTCATTATGCTATCTTTTTCTTTATATATATATTTATTTTTTTTCCATAAAAAATGCTTAAGACAGGGTTAAGTGGGTATCCCACTCTTTTATCTTTGATCACACTATATTTTATGTCTGTTGCATGAAAAAGTCAGTGGTAAATGTACTAAACCTCTTTATATTCCAATTAGGTAAGTGGTATGTTTTGCAAGTGGTAATGAATGTTCATGCTTCACTTACTACAAAGTAGAAAATGCCAGTAGAAAATGAAAGAGGAAAATGAACAGAAAAGAAATAAATAATACAGAGAAAAGTTATAGAGTCAGGGAGCTTATGTTGAAGACAATGCTAGTGCAGATTAACACTATCTTTTAGATTGGCAGATTAATAGAAGCAAATATATCATTAAATATTATTTCCTTGCTCAGTACGTATAACTGAGATTGTCAATGAAACTTCCCATTACCATTTCTGAACAAATCAAAGCCCCTCTTTGGACTACTGCAAACACTTTATTTTAATTTATGTAGTCTGGGTATGTGGAAATAGATCAGTTTATCTCGGTTAGGAATTTGTTTTGTATAGCTTTAGTTTGTTTTGTTACAAACATTTGGACCTAAACCCAAATGAATATGAGACAAAGTTATTTCAAAGTGATTTTTTTTAGTGGTTACATTAATGACTCAAGAATCTGCATAAATAACACACAGCTCAGCTTTGCACAGGTTCTCATTGAAAAATAAATTAATACTCTTCAATAAAGAAGCTAGTAAAAATCTTGACATGAATCACTCAAATAGACTGGTTCAAGGCAAGAAAAATTACAACAGCACCAGAAAGGTTGGTAAAGCCTGAGATTTTATACAAAATTGTGGATGTGACAGCCTAAGAAAGATAAACTATTAGAAGCACCACAAAGGCCTCCACTATACTACATCAGAATAAATAAAGTAAACACAGATAAATAGCCCTGATAAACGGGCCTGATAGATCTGAAAAAAAGCACCCACAACCATATAGGTTATAGTAAGACTGAAATCTGATTATGGCATATACCAAGGAAGACTGCACAATATAACTTGTAAGAGTTTGCATGAAATCAAACTTAAAAGAAATATGGGATCTTTGACTCTGAAAATATATTAAGGCTTTTCTTTTTTTAATATAGAGAGCAATAAATGATCTAGGAAACCCAGCAGCTGAAACTTTCTAATGCATTTGTTTATGTTTCAGACCATCACTGAGAAAACAGAATTTAGAAAGATTACCCAGCATCTATGTATGTCCAATTCAAGTAGTATTAGAAATTCTTCAGAAGATTTTAGATCATTACATGTGGTATACAAAATGCAGACAAATTAGACACCTTGTAAAAGACAGCTAGCACAGAGCATTAGACAAGACCGAAAGGGAATAGGTTTTGCAAGTTCCAAGTGAACATTGAGTACTACTAGAGTTCTGAAATGCCACTTTCTCAAAGGACTGGAGACTATTTACTTTGATTTCACAGTAGACTGAGAGCATCTAAAAGTTTTTAGTGTTTTGATGACTGTTAGAAAGTTTTATAGAAATATTTTTTATCACAATGACCAATGGATAAGTCTTTCAAATTCACCATTGCAAATAGCCCTATCTGGCAAACTCAGAATAGAGTTTATAAAAACAACAAACCTAATGAAAAGTAGGATTCCTCTGTGGTTGGAAAACCAATTTAAGAGTGGTATGAAATCCTGGCCTGCTATTTTTCCTTCTGTGTCCTCACCAAATTCTCTCAGACCCAGATACCCACAAGGATATTGATAGAACTTAAAAATCAAAGGCTTGAATTCTCGAAAACTCTTGTTACTTGATGGCCAAAGACAGGGGAATTTAGCATTCATAAAACAAGGTTGAAATATTAAAAATTCTTCCCTCTTTCCTCTTGAGACATCTTGAATTGTCTCAGACTGGAGAACATTTGAACTACTTTAGATACTTACATCATTTTACATCCTGCTGGAATCAACAAATACAAAGAGTAACTATACAAATCAAAACAGGGAGCTTGTGAAGTGGTAGGAATCAGTGATAAGGAGGAGATATGAGAGATGCATAGATTTATGTTAAACAAAGGCTACTTCAGATTAAGTTCATGTACATGCAATGTAAAAGCCTTTTCCTTGTGTTACCCATTCGGTAGACAAACAATAGAAGTCAGTATAGGTCATAGCACTAAATAGTGGTAAACTAATATCTCCCTTGAAAAAAAAAAGAATGAGGTAAACATACTGAAAACTCTTACCTCAATTATAAGAAAACTCAGATATGGCACAGAAGAACGAGCTGGTATTAGCAGACTTTATGCCAACATGTCACCATAAATAACATCAAAAATTAAAGGTATTTCCAAAGAAACGCTGCTTGATTTCCAAAGAAATCTGCTGCTTGTCTGTTCACATTATTAATAACAAGTTCTTAGTTTACCTATTAATCAGTGTTAGTTTCTACTGAGAAAAACTATCAATGTATATCATGAATCATCATGATCACAAATTATTCTAACAAGCCTCAGCCATTAAACAAGATTTAAAGTTATATATATATATATATTTATATGCACATATATATAGATATTCATGGAATGTCAAGCAGATCAATGATAACTAATTTGTACATTCTAGGAAATTATATCTATCTACCTCAGGCAATCAAAGATTTCTTTAATAATTGCACTGGAACCTGTTTTTTAAGCAATTAGAACTCAGTTACCAGCAAACATCTTAGATTAAAAGAAATGGCATTTTAAAATTACATGGATGAAAATTAAATGGAAATTAAGACTACCGTTGTTTAATAGGCAATCAGAAACATAGGAAGATAGGAATTCCCAAGGCTATTCGTACAAGTTTGGTTCTGTATTTTAAAGTCTTTTGGAATATTATTGAAGCGATATCATGGGACTGATCTTAGCGAGAGTCCCAGTGCCTTCAGTGGGAATCCTACATATCCAGTATCTAAGAAGATGAGTCTATGGGGCATAATGGTTCTTGTCAACTCTGAGATGTGTACAAACCAGAGAACTGACACAAAACCTTTTCCGTTTGATGTTATTTGCTTCTGGGGACTTATTTTTCCCAGTAACTCATGTTGGAAATGTATATGTGCTGAAATATGTTTTGGGAATCCTGCACTGAAAATTGAACTGAAATATTATTTATGGATATTTAACTTGACAGCCAATGATATAAGTCCTAGATACTATGTTAAATACATTGTCCCATAGGATACTTTGAATATTTTCTTTAATATTTAATGTGCTGTTAGTATCAATGCTGCATATAGAAAATGAATTTTAAAAATCTAGTGAAAATTGAGTGGTTTTATATCATTCTCAAGTGGATTTATTATCTTATAAAAGTGTTGTTCTGAGGCATTTTGATGGCTCAAGGGATCATCAATAATAAAGAAAACCTCTCATGTCTTGGTTTCCAAATGAATCTATGTTGTTATTGCCTGAAGTTAGCATATAATGACTATTTAAGGCCCATAAGAATTGAGCAGTGATCTTAATCCTGTTCCAAAAAAATGTATCTTCTGAAAGGTGAGGAGATACTAGGAATTTAAGAGTTAGTCTGAGCTCCAAGTGAACTGTGAAGCTCAGAGGGCAAATCTGACAGACAAAAAATAGTCAGATGCCAAGGCAGTTTGGTTTTTTTCCAGGCTTTAGTTCAGCTAGATAGCAAACTCTCACCAAATTCTTAATTTTTCTATCAAATAAATTTCTGACTATATTCTGCTTTTTGATTATATGTATAAAACTCTGCCTATAATCTGTAGATATTCTGTGCCTTGTACCTTAGAAATAGAAGCTCATCTTTCTAATGATTTAGGGTATAAATATTGGTCTATAAAGAGTTAATTCCAAAACACCTTCCTTGCTGGAAAAATATAAGCTCCTTTCAAAATATTAGTATGATTTTCCCTAAACAAGTAAATTGATGTAACTCTTTTGAAACGTGACTGACAAACCTGATCTCAAGGAAAGACAAGCAGACAGTTACTGAGGACATTAAAAAAAGTAAAGAAAACAGAAAATATATCTCACATGTTTATGAATCATCTGCAGCCTGCTGTTCACCTGTTTTATTCATTTGAATTGTTAACTCTTAGGAAACAAACATATTTCAATAAGTGCTAAATTTTCATCTAGTAGGCTAGCATTAACATTCCTTGGAGTACTGATAGAACAGGTTTACAGTCATAATACATGAAAATATCCAATAAAATTAAGAATTCTGTTTCGGTATGGAAACAAATAGATTGAATGTATGTTGTAATTATGTGGTTTGATAGTGATGGCTAGCTTGAAATCTGCTAGTAGAATCAAAGCAAAATCTAAGAACTACATATGAATTCAGAGCGCAACTTGGAGAGTTCATGCAGTTATTTTTGTTTTCATGCAGCAAAGTTATAAAAGCTAGTGGAATGCATTTAATGTTTGGAAAATGGAAGGTACTTAAATTCTTCTTAGCTTGATGAAGAGAAGAAAGGTAGGTAACAGGGGACAAAAGAGACTGTTCTGAGACAAGCATTGTGCAAATATACCGACATCATATTTCGTGGTGTTCTTCATTTGTTTTACATATCTTAACCAAAGAATTAAAGGAAAGAAACCCACAAAGACACTCATAAGCCTGCTGGTCAGAGGTGCATCATGGAATTGCTAACACCAAAATCGGAGAGAAAGTAGAGGGAAATATATTCTCAGAAATATATGTAACATAATATTAAATGTATTTATTGTGTCAACAAAATACTTGTTCTGAAACTCCAAGTTGTCACTTCAGAACAATTAAATTTTATCAAAAATACTGCTACAGAAATAATGGGTTAAATCAAATCTTTAAAAATAACTTTAACTACTAAAAGCGCAACAGCAACTGCTGAATAGTCATATTCATAATGTTCACACTTTGTTTCTCTACACTATAACGATCAAATGTTTCCAAATATTAGGTTTATATTGACAAGCAAGAAAGAAGTAAAACCACAAAACACCATTTAGGGTAGGTAAGAGTTCAGAGCACCAAACATTCTTAATGATTAATGTTTTAATATACCTTCCAAAAATATCTAGTAGTTTTTTAGTGATTATGTATAGATATTAGAAAGGTACTTGTGCAGGAATACATGAGAAAACTCTAAAAAAATAAATTTTAAATTATTTGGTATATGGATTTATCTTCTAAGTAGGAACTAAATGGTGAATTGACAAAATAAACTGATAAAAGTTAAAAGTTGATTGTGGATGGATCAGTGCCACCGGGCTGCTGATTTTGGATTACTTTGTCCTGTTTGATGTCCAGGAATAGATTCCACCATGAATTGCATAAATTCCTGACTTGACCACAGCCCTGTACAAAGCTGACAGGGCTCTGTCAATTTGTTCAATTCCTCTATAAACTCAAAAGTACTTTCCCTTCTTTTGACTCCATTTAAAAATGTAGAATATCTCTGTAGCCACCAGTTGCTGTGGAAATAGATAATTTCTACACACCTAAAAATGTTGTCCGCTGGTTTATTAAGAGCTGTGAGGCTACACAGCAGGTTGTACATTTTAGCTGCCATTACACTTCAAAGTAGCACTACCTTTTTTTTCATGAGTTGTACCAATAACCATTACCTATTCCTGTCTTTCAATTACAGGTCATCATCTTTCAAGCTATCAGAAAAATCCATTTTCCCCAGGTGCCAAAACCAATAACCCCTATTTTTTAAATGTAACAATCGCAGCAGTTTCCTTTTACTGCCTGTCATTACATCAACTTTCAATAGTCACTTCTGTTTCACAGCCCTGGTGAAGATCCTGTCCTCCTATATTGTCTTGTCATGTCCTTTGCAGAACAAAATTATACTGATATCCCTATGTGGCAGAGTGGAACCCAAACTGTTACAAACTTCACTGGCTGTTCATTTATCTCAGGACTTAGAGAACAAAATAGGAGGACTCACAGCTGCATAAAAAGATGCTAAAAATGTCCTCAAGAGCCCGTTAAAGTACTTACTTTCCAAAGCTACTATGGTTTGATTTGGAAGAAGTGTAAAGCATTACATTACATACACCTACAGGGATGATCAAGGGAACGGAGCATCTTTCTTATGAGGAACATCTGAGAGATCTGGGTCTGTTTAGCCTGGAGAAGACTGAGAGGGGATCTTTTCAATGCTCATAAATTAGATCTAAAGTGCAAATGTCAAGAGGGTGGGGCCAGACTCTTCTCACTGCTGCCCATTGATAGAACAAAGGGCAATGGGCACAAGCTAGAAATTTCATCTCAACATTAAGAAAAACTTCTTTACTTTGAGGGTAACAGAGCAGTGGAACAGGCTGCCCAGAAAAGTTGTGGAGTATCCTTCTCTGGAGATATTCAAAAACCACCTGGATGTATTCTTGTCCAGCCTGGTGTAGGTAACCTTGCTTTGGCAAGAGGACTGGACTAGATAAACTGTTGTTCTTCCAATGTCTACAATGATTCTGTGATTATGTAACTTCATTGTACGAATAAATTAATAATACCTTTTGTTTTTCTCCATGTAGCAGAGTAAAAATAAAGTGATCGAATAGAAATACAACAGGTATTTTTGCACCCATTCGTGATGGCACTGGCAATCATATGCACTTAAAAGTAGTCTCAGTGCATGCTATGTTCTACAGATAAGCACAACACAATCATACGAATTGGCTGGAGATCAGATGAGATGATCAAGAATTAAGAATGAAATTAAATACTGTAGGCGCAGTATGCAACTGAAAAATCTTAAACCCCAAAATGCTCCGCAGTTCTCTCAAAAATCTCTCAAGGGCTTTTGTATTCAGCTCTCTGGAAGGCAAGGTAAAAATTGTCTTTGCTCTAGAAAGTTGGCAGTTAACTAAGAGTAGGATGACAAATTGTTCAGAAGAAATAGGGCTTCATCAGAAATACTGGTGTTTTATGACGTAAATGAGCCTAAGTCATTCTTATAGTGCAAGTAAATGAAACAATATGCCAAACCATCTAATCTGGATCTAAACTTTTATGCAGTTGGTTATGCGAAATGCTAGAACCATGCTAACTTTTATTGAAAAGTGGTCCATACTAACACTATGTAGTGGCTTTGACCAATCAGAAAGACAGATGATGGCTCCTCTCTCCCCTCTTCTGAAAAAAAAAGAGAGGCAAGGAAGAGATTAAAAAGATTTAGGAGTTTAGAAAAAAACCCAAACTACTTTCATGAAAATATAAATCATAATAAAATAATAAATAACCAAAAAAAATAATTATACAGTATATACAAACCCGTATCAAGCTCCCAGGATGATGATCACATCACCAGCAGGCATCAGGAAAAGTCCCAGACTGAACTTGATTATCAACAGGAGCTAGATTCCAGATCTGGAGCCACAAACACTAGGATTGAGATCAAAGGCAGATGATCAGACAGAGTCCTTCTTGGACATCCCCCACTGAAGAAAAAAAAATTAACCCTTTCATCCTTCAGCTTTTATAATGAAAATGATGTGGATGGGATGGAGTACCCCTGTTGGTCAGTTTTGGGTCACCTGTCCTGTCCGCTCCTCCCTACAGGTGTGATCCCTCTACGCTTTTCTGCTTCCAGCCCACCAACAGGGCAAATAACAAAATTACCTGCAAGGGCCTCTCCGCATACTATTCCTTGGTGTAATCAGTTCTTATGACTGTGAGAGTGACAGTTTTCTGAACAATATGCTGTTAATTTCAGAGTTTAGTTGGTTAGAAGAGGATCAGATAAAAAGGTAAAAGAAAATTGGCTCATTTTATCTCAAACCAGGACACACTTAAAAAATTTACTGGAAAAGAAGTATCCGTGATGCAACTCCAGACGTAAGAATATAATGCCATTGTTAATAAGAAGATTCAGGTAGAAACAACACCTATAATGATGTGATTGGAGGGTTTCTTCAACTTCATTTTTGGGGCTAATTTTATGTATTTATTTATTTACTGGTTTTGCACAGTTCTGTAAGCGCCATCTTGGGCTGCTGCTTATAGACACTTCAGGATCAAGACTGGATAGATTTTGCTTTATGGGCAGGGTGTAGTAGAATTTATGTTGGTTAGCTGAACCATGCTACAGATTTTATTAGTGTGTACCATCACTGCACAGCTATTCAGTTTTAGATGAGTAAACGTAAGGTGTATGAATACATATATGAATAATTGTTTGGTAAAAAGTTGTTATTGTAAAAAGAGCATTATAACTAAGGTCAGATGTACCATTCGTCTTTCATTGACAATGCTCACTATTTTCTTTACAAATACTAGCCATTTTTCTTTTGGTAAGAGTAGTAAGGCATTTAATCTTTCTCACTACGTAAAACTAACATAAGTTTAAAAGTTACATCACTGCAGTTGAGATAAACTGCAGAGAGAATAGGATGCTATTCTGCCTTTGGGATTTCTTTCCCAGTTGTTTTGTTTTGTTTCGATGTTTGTTGAAGTTGATGCTAAACAGGCCTTTCAAACATTAGCGTACTGAATAAATACATATTTTAAGTAAAGGCCCAAGCTTGCAAAAAGTTTCAGTTTCTTAAAAGCTATTCATTTTAAACACTACAGGGAATGTTCTCAATTTTAAAAAGAAATCATAACTTTACATATCACATTTGAGAGATAAGATTGATTTTATTATGATACAACCACCCAGTAGGTACACAGTATGCTAGCTAGAAATCAAAAAAGAAACTGGGTATTTATGTATTCTTCATTAAAGATCTATCATTGCAAAAGTAGAGTGATTTATTTTACTTTTCAAGGGAGAAAAGAATTTTTAGGGAGCAGTGTTTACTTAGGTATACAGAAGTACATAATGTAAAATAGCACTGTGTAGTGTTATGTTTTTTAGCAAATAACATTTTTTAGTTGACTGTTCATCTTTACTCAGACTTTTAGACTCAAAAATGTTTTTTTAATGGGGAGTTGTAAGAAGTATAATAATAAACCTCCTGTTTTCCTTTTCCTTTTATCTTCTTCTTTTCCTTTTTTTCTTTTTCTTTCTTTTTGTTTAAACTATACATTCTATGGGTAGAAATAAAGTTTTAAGACAAATGACATTTTGAAACAAGAAAACACACAATTGTAATATTTAATGCTTAATCATTTCTCAATGACAATTTGACAGATAGTAGTTTGAGCTTCAAGACTGTAGTCTTATGTATAGCAGAGGGTCATTTGAATTCTTACTTCCACTAGTATTATGGATTTAAAAAATTTGACCTTTTTAATAAAAATCCACTTTTTACAATTGGTTGAAGAGACTAAGTCAATGTTGTTTCTTTTTTCTACTACTGTTTTAAAAAATATTTGAAGAATCTGATGAAAAATGATGCATTCCTGAGTCATTCTTTTCCTTTCTGCCTGTTCTCTTAACAACGTTTATACTGGTTAACAACAGACTTATGTAGCAAATATTTCATTAGCGATTATATTAATTGGTAAATATTCAATTTTTTATTATAAAGTGTCCCTAAATCTGACAGAAAACTCCCAAAATTATCATCTGCCATTACTGGAGAAAGGTCATTTTTAGGTCTTTATCATCAAGATGAATTTGTTTAAGTTTCATTCTTAATGATTTTTTATTTGCTTCCTGACAACTTGTTTATAACTTTGCTGGCAATATTAGCACCTGTAGTTTTGATTGATGATCATGCTTTGGGAAGGCATTTATAAAGTATGTCATGTTCTGTAAATGAATACCTCATTGCCAGCACAATATTGCTGTAATTTAAGAAGTATCACTTTTAAATGCTACCTAAGTGTTAAGTACATGTAATAGATACTTAGATGCCTCCCTAATTACACTGTTATAAGGGCTTTAAACCAAGTGTTAATTTGACACTTACACTGAATATGAAGGAGCACAGATCTAGACATACACGACTGCAGACTATGCTAGGAGAAATAATATTCTTTACACTTCAAGAAAGTGGTTGTGACTTCTGATAATGGCTGTGCGAGAAACACTGTCATTGCATCTGAAAGGACTTGACAGAGCTCTTCAGAGGTCGTCAGTCCATCTAGGAAAGGGTGGGATCTTAGCTGAAGCCTTCTATAGACAGAAAAGAAAATAAAAAGCTGTGAGGCAATGTAAGTCTTTTACGGAAGTAAAATAAGGTTCTGAAACAGTAGTGTTTGATACATCACTTGAGTGTGCTAATGTAATATTTGAGTGTGCTATGTGTCATCAAAAGATGACAATTAATGGATGTTTTCTTTAAGGAAGAGCAAAAGAGTATGGAAAGTACAATGTAATAGAGTATAATACGAGGTACTAGATGCAATTGTAGCAGATAGAAAAAAAAGAAAGAGAATCACTTTAGCTGTGAAAAATGAAATGTATCACTCAGTTCTGTAGCAGTGAAGTTCACACATGCTGTTTCTGTCACTTGTGAGCAGTCTGGAAAAGTAGCTGACCAGTGACACAGTCAATGAAACAAAACAGAAGGACAAACTGGAGAGGTAATTAAGGGCCCATCAAAATGAAATGAGTACCATCATGGCATATAAAGTTGTGTGCTTAAACATGCACAGTTCATAGTTCATATTGGAAATAATACTTTATTGTCATTTGTAAATTTACAGAAACTGAAAAAAATACAAGAGACCTAGGCATCCTAGAAGCTTATATAAAATTACTCTATGTATCTAGCAAAAATTGTTACAATGATCTCATAACATATGAGACAGATGTAGAAGAGAATAGAAAACAATAGCAGTAATAGTACAAGTTTATCCGTTATGAGGCATCAGTATTTAAAAAAGAGTGCTTGGTTCTCATTCTATTTAAGGAAAAGTGGTAGAAGAAATGAAAAAAATTTAGGATGATGTGACAACATGAATAAAGGCCTAGAGGATCTCCAGAAGCTGAAATATTTAAATGTTTACCACAGAGAAAGCAAGAGAGATGCTTGTGCAGACTATATTTCTATTAGCAGTTCGTGGAAATGTTAGTCCCGATCAGGAGCAGATCAATAAGTAAAATGGTTAATGGTTCTGTGGTTCCTCATGTTTCTATTGTATGTGATTTATGGAGTTAACATCAAATGGCTCTTTACAGGTATGTTATGAAGCCCTCTGATGGGAATTTATCCTGCAAACCTTTGTTTCTTCTACTGCACACACTTCCTTATATATGCTGTAGAAACACAGTGTCTTTTCCTCTGTTTCATATGAATGACTGACCCATCAGTATGTTTCCACCATTGTCACCTTTATGATCCCTATAGAACTAAAACCTCATTTCTGTTCATACTTTTACAGTTGCTAACCAATATTTCAAAATGAGACTGTATGATGGTTGCTGCCCAATGCAACCGTCCTCTTCTAGTTTTGCCAGTGTTCAAAGAGAGAGAGAGTGGAACTTTCATCCTTTGAATGCAGCAACTAATGCAGGACACCAAGTTATTTGATGCTGGCTCTGTTGTGTGTGCTTTAGTTTGTAAAGCAAAACAATAATTGCTAGATCTGCCTTTCTTGTGATTTGATGCAGGTACCAGCCCAGTTGGTGCAGGAGTGTTTGTTGGTGATGGAACAGTCGAGCTCCCTGGCCATGAACTGGTCTTTGGTACTCCCTCTTTCAATTTCCAGGTCAATTTTTCTTCAAGAGGGCGGTTGCTCTCCTCGTGAATTTTGCAGCCTGTGGCTCCTATCGATCAGTGGCAAGCCAGCCTAGAGTGGGCAACTGTATCATAGTAATGACCAACATCTCTGAGATGGCATGGCAGCTAACAGGCAATCGCAGGCATAAATGAATAGAGGCTGAAAGACAATTAACACAGTATTTAGCTCACAAGAATCACTCCTAGTTGTCACAAGAGCTCAAGATCCTTGTAGTGCCTGGTGCACAAAGTCTATGTCAAAGTACCCAGTGGCCATGTGCCTGTGACCCAGTTCGCAGTTGGATATCGCCACTAAGGGTTAAAGAGCATTTAGATTCCTGTTTAGCTTTCTTCACAAAGCAATAAGTGCTGTAGAGCAAAGCTGCTCTGAAAGCACACTCTACAAACCACATGCAGAAAATGGAGATAACTGCAGGATTCAGTTCAAATGCATACTATTGCCTCATTCCAAATTGATAATGTAGACATCTATAAAGCTACACAGGTTCAGAAATAATAGGTAAATCTTAATCTAGTTCTTTTAACCTTTTTCATTATACAATGAAAAAAAAAAAGAAATAAAGGGAAAATGGAAGGTAATACATTGAAAACTCATTGTTTCGAGATATAATTGAGGCCAAGAGCTTAGCAAGATTCAATGAAGGATTAGACATGTGGATAATAAGAACATTCACAGTTATTTCACATAGAATAATTTACTTTTTTTAAGAAGGGATTTCAACCTTACAAAGTCTATTAACTGATAGGAATTAGGAAAAAGAAACTTCACCTCTTGGAGGATTATTTCATTACTGGCCACTACAGAGTTCATTTTTGCATATTCCTTTCATAACTAACACAGATCACCGTCAGAGACAGAATACTGGGCTTGACTGGTTATGCATGCAGTGTGGTACAAGAGTTGATATTCCAGGTATCCATAACACTTCAATATGTTGTGTTCTATCAAATGCTGAAAATTTTAATTGCAAACTGAAACAAACTTTGTTTATAATATATTGAGACATACAGAATAAAATGGGAACCTCGCTCTCAATATTATGAAATATTTATCATATGATTCCTTCCTTTTCTTTCACAGTTGTCTAAATATCATATAAATTATTCTTCTGAAGAAATGAAAAAAAAAAAAAGGATAAAAATGGATGCAGTTTCTAATCACACAGATATTACATTAGCAGTGCATGAAATCCTGTGTAATGCTTAGCTGCAGCTTTAAAAATGCATTTTTCACCTAATATGTCTTCATTTCAATTTGAAGAGTTCTCTACCTTGAGTATTCTAGATACTTTAAAGTTAGCACCCTAAAAACTATACTGCTAGTGGTTTTATTTTCACAAACTGATCTAAGTAAAAATTTGGAAGTTTAAAACTATAGGCAAATGATGCACCAGAAAAGCAAAAAAAATGTAGTTAAACATATTTAAGTCAGTCATGATTTCAGATATTTTTACTTCAGAATGATATATCACACATACTTTAAGTCATTCAATAGTGTGCTACAAAAGTGTAATCTCTTTGTGTATACCATTTTTAGTTCTTTATTTGTGAATGAAAGTGCATAACTGTATTAGAATGGAGTTTCATCATGACCTATTCAAGAAGTGATGTGTAAACAAATGGCAGAAGGCAAGAGCTTGCTACTCAGTAAAAATGTAAAGGAGAGGTGGGGAGAAACTCAGTCTCTCTTTTCTGCTTCTTTTGAAGGAATAGCAAACAATTCAAAAATATCTTTTTTTGGGGGTGGAAAAGAAATAAAATCATCCATTGCTGTGTTTAATGTGCTAATCTGCATTGAGAATTTTCCTCTCAGTTTTCATCATGAAGAATCTTTCTTTGGAATGTTACATTGCTGTGAACCTCAAAAGATCAGTCAGCACTCGTAATTCTGTTTAGGAATACGTAAGGGTGATGTCTTTGCTTCAGGATACAGACTACCTTGAGAGTGGAAAACCTGTTTTATGAAAGTCAAGTGAAGTTTTGGAGTTTGGAGTATGGATAGAATTTCAAGAATTTATAGGCTTTTTCATATAACTATATACTTCTCAGTGAATCTTGCTTTTTGAACATTCAGGAATAAAATAATAAATAGATGTCCTCTGAGTTTTGTTATTACACTTCTACCTGGTAAGTCACTCTGCCTACTCACATTATGTATCATCATTGCTAAGCATTTTCATGCATTAGAAGTGTATTCTTGAATTTAGTGCAAATGAATGTACATCATTGGAAAGCAGAATGCACAGATGTTTAATTTTCAGTAGCTCTAGAATATGAAAAATTGTTTAGACATTTTTGCTATTGATCTGCACCAAAATGTCAAAAAGCAAAGCCATAGAACCACAGAATCGTAGAATCATAGAATAACTTGAGTTGAAAGGCACCTTTAAAGGTCATCAAATTCAACCACCCCTCCAATGAGCAGGGACATCTTCAGCTAGATAGGGTCACTCAGAGCCCCATCTAACCTGACCTTGAATGTTTCCAGGGATGGGGCACCTACCACCTCTCTGGGAAAACTGTTCCAGTGTGTCACCACCCTCACTGTAAAAAATCTCTTCCTTATATGTAGTCTAAATCTGCACTCTTTTTGTTTAAAACCATTACCAGTTGTCCTATTGCAACAGGGCCCATCAAAAAGTTTGTCTCCATCTTTCCTGTAGGCTCCCTTTAAGTACTGAAAGGCTGTGATAAGGACTCTCTGGAGCATTTCTTCTCCAGGCTGAACAACCCAAACTCTCTCAGTCTATTCTCATAGGAGAAGTGTTCCAGTCCTGCTGAGGGTGCACTTGATCCTGATCCTACTGTCTATGTCACAGATGAAGGTACTGAACAGTATTGGTCGCATTGCAGACCCCTGAGGGACACCACTTGTCACTGATCTCCATCTGGACATTTAGTCGCTGGCCACTACCCTGTGAATGCAACCATCCAACCAATTCCTCATCAAATCCATATCTCTCCAATTTAGAGAGCAGGATGTTGTAGTGGATCATATGAAAGACCTTGTAGAAGTCCAAAGAGATGACATCCATAGTTTTTCCTTTTCCATTGATGTAGTCACTCTCTCATAGGAGGACTTGCCCTTGGTGAAGCCATACTGGCTGTCTCGAATCACCATCCTGTCCTTCATGTACCTTAACATAGCTGCTAATAGGACCTGTTCTATGATCTACCCAGGCACAGAGATAAGGCTGAAAGGTCAGTAGTTCTCAAGATACTCTTCTCCACCCTCTTAAGATTGGGTGCCATGTTTCTCTTTTTTTCCAGTCAACAGGGACTTCACCTGACTGATGTTTCAAATATTATGCAAAGTGGCTTGGCAATTACATCAGCCAATTCCTTCAGGACTTTTGGATGCATCTTGTCAGGTCCCATAGATTTCTGTATGTTCAGGTTCCTCAGCTGGTCACCAACGTGATTGTATCAACCTCTTAGAGTGGGAGTGACTTTGCTCCCTGAGTCCCTTCCTTGCAGTCCGTCCACTCAAAAGGTATGAAAAGAGTGGGTGCCAGTGAAGCCTGAGGCACAAAATGACCTCTGCTTTCTCCTTGTCCATTGTTACCAGTTCACCAGTCTAACTCATGAGGGTAAGACTCGTCTCATCAGACCTTTCTTTTCTTTCTTTTCTGGTTGAAAGACCTTTCTTTCTTTTCTGGTTGACACAACTGTAGAAGCCCTTTTTATATTTTTTTTTTCTGTGTTGCTTGCCAGGTTTAGCTTCAGTTATGCCCTAGCCCTCCTGACACCATCCCTACACAACTGGACAGTGTCCTTATACTCTTCCCAGGATATCTGCCTTAGTTTCACTGTCTGCATGTTTCCTTCTTGCCCTTTAGTTTGACCAGCAGGTCTCAACTCCTCCATACTGGTCTCTTGCCTTCCTTGCCTGGTTTCTTACACCTGGGGTTCTAGAGGTTTTGCACTCTATGGAAAGCATCCTTAAGGATCTCTGTTCCGCTACCTTGTCCTTGAGGACAGTTTCTCAGGGGGTCCTATTGACTAACTCCTTGAAAAACTGGAATTTTTCTTTCCTAAAATTCAGGATCCTGACTTTGCTCTTCCTCTGATCCATATCCCTCAGGGCCCCAAACTCCACCAGTGCATGACCACTGCAGCCCAGGCTGCCTCCAATCTTGATGTGACCAATTAGTTCACTTCCTTTGCTGACCATCAGATCCAGTATTGCACCCCTTCTTGTAGGGCTGTCCACTACCTCTCTTTAGGAGTAATACTCAGTGCATTCAAGGAGTCTCGCAAGTTGCCTACAGCTCACTGTATTACTTTTCCAGCAGATGTCAGGGTGGTTGAAGTCCCCCAGCAGGACAAGAGCCTGTGAGCACCATGCCTTCTGTAGCTGGAATAAGAAGGCTTCATCAGTAGGCTCCCCTTGATCAGGAGGCCTGCAGTAGACACCAACCACAAGGTCTCCTTTGTCTCTAATTCTTACCTGTAGGCTTTCGACCTGCTCATGGGTGTTCTTCAGAGACAACTCTTCACAGTCTATCAATTTCTTGATGTAGAGGGCAATAACTCTGCCTCTTCTTCCTTGCCTGTCCCTACTGAACAGCCTGTAGCTATCAATAGACGCAGTGGGGTCATGGGCAACTATGTTGTAGTTTTCTAGCAGCACAGGGGCTTCCAGCTCTTCCTGCTTGTTGCCCATACTATGTGTACTGGTGTAGAGACATTTCAGCTGAGCTTTAAGTAGCTTCTTAGAGGAACACCCATTAATTCTTTTGGAATATTTCGCTGGTGTTTCCCTGCTGGCTCCTATTACCTCAGGAGCCCTTGGGCCACTTCTGTAAGACCTCAAGTTTGCTGCAGTGAAGCCAGCACGTCTCAGAGCAACAGTCTGAGGGCCTTTGCTAGTGATCTGTCTCTCTAACCTTGTGCATCAACCTTACTAGCTGATAAAAACCAGGAACCCACAGTGAACCTACTCACATTAAACATTTGACTACAAATACGTTAACCATTGATACTAATTTCTGAGCCTAGGCTGTGAATTTGTTTAACAAGTACTTTAATTTAACAAGTGCAATGTCAAAGTAAAGCTGAAAGATTAAAAAAATCATGATTTTCGCTTAAAAAATAGGGTGAGTTTTGGCTTTTTGTTTCTGCTTCTGCATTTTTTAAACTAAAAATATAGGAAAATATATACAGTTTTCATTATGAAAGCCTATGTATGTATCTACAGTTATGTCAAAAGTCACATCTATCTTTAAATCTTGACATCAAATGAGATGTTTTTGCCTAAAACATTAAGACTATAACATTAAGAATCTCAAAGTAAGACCTTTGAGCATTCAAGTGAGGTTAATAACTTGTGAACATTGACTCTGGAACTCAGCTGTCAGTTAATCCTGGAGTGGGACTCATTTAATCCAGCTTTTTAAAGGTTGTGCATCTGGTTTAAGCTTTTTAATTAGTGGAAAGAAGTGTCTCCTCAACAGCTGATTACTTCCTTCCTAAAACAGTTTAAATTAAATACCCTCTAGGTTACCTAGGCACTTGTTTAATCCTGAAGAACTTGCCCAGTATCACCCAAGAAACTATTGACATAGCAAAGTTTTAAACAGCTTTCCCAATTTTTCAGGTTTAGACTGTCCACATACTTTTAATGGGAGGTTTTTTTACAAATGCTGCCAGATAGATCTCTTATTTACCTGCTCTATAAGGGTCATGTAAACTAAAAATAGTTGCAGAGCTGGGAAACTGCTATTCATTCAGTATGGTCTACTTGCTGCAGGATCTAAAACTGATGACCTATGAGCAAAGAAGCTGTGGTTGGTTAGTCTGGAGAAGTGGTGGAGATGGAACATGGACCTGATAACAGTAGGTGCAAAGATGACAAAAAGAAACCACTGGCCATGGACCCTTCAGAACAGGATATGTGGTAGCAGCCAGACTTACACCAAGGAAGAGTTTGAATATAACATAACAAAATGTTTTTTAGAGTAGGTATAGTTAAACACTTTAATATGCAGTCCAAAGGAGGTCATAGAATTAATTCCTTTCAGAGATTAGTCTTCTAAACCTAAATTAAGGCAAATACTAACTCCATTCAAATGTCTCAACAGTACCTTGATACGGTTCTACAATACAAATTTTGAGTACTAGAGAGTTATGTTATGTACTATAAGGCTTTCCTCTTGAGCTATTTGTCCATAGATGTGTGTTGATACCAAATAAGTAGTTTCTAACGATCTGCAATTTTGGTGAATATTACTTTTCACCAATTCTGGCAAAAGGAGAAATAATTGGCAGTCACAAATGTAACAGTGACACATTTTATTTTGTTCTGAATTTCTGTTTCAATTACTTTTATCCAATTTCTATTTCTATTTCCTTAGGCTCAGTAGATAATGGCTTTCTGGCATAAAATTGTACAAGATGTCTATAACTAGTAAAGAACATAAGTAAACTGAGCTTTTGTCAGTAGTAGAAGAAGCATGTCCTAAGCTTCACTGGGATTCTGTTCAAATTAAATCGGGATTGTTGGAACTGAACTTTGTTCCTCTGCAAAACTAAACTGTTCAAATAGATTAAAAACAGACTGGTAAATCCTACAGGTCAAAATAAATATCTGGCATCTGTCTTCAATTTATACAATATTTCAACCAATATTGGATTGTAGAAAAAAAAAAAGCCCAACCAAACAACAAACCACCAACAAAAAACACAGACTTTCTTTTCATAGGTGTACTAAACTGAAAGTTGGCTTCCTTTTAAAAAAATGTATAGATTTTAGATATTTTTAATCTGTGTGCTTGCTTTTGTTACCCTTAAATATACTGAAATAAAATGTGAATAATTCATGAAATTATTAAATTGTCCGATGTTAAAAAATGTAGCATTAATGTTTAGATATAATATCATTTCTCTGATGAAAAAAATCAACCTATTTTACAAGGTATTCAGATATGTTTTCACACATAACTAGTATTAAACTGTACAGAACTAGACCATCATTTGTATTCAACATAAGGGACAACTAAAAGAACCCTTAATAAGGAAAATTTCATTAAAAATCAAGTAAGATTATGTTTAGTATTGAAATAGAAATAGGAATTATCAGATATACTTTTCTTCTGAAACTAATGATTAATTCAAATTGTAACAGCTTTAAATATACCACTCCAGAGACACATCAATAAAATAGAATAATATAGAAACAAACTAGACTGTAGCACAACTCAGTGTAAAGTTATCCTGCATGAATTACCTTGGCTAATTAAGTTCTGGAGATGAATGGTGCACAAGTTATGTTTTCTTCTGTTTTACCTGTTAGAGGAAAGACTGCAGCCAGAAATAAATGTATAATGCAAATCAACTTCTGGCTTTGTGGCTGGTGCTGTCATGAGGGTTTTGGCTCTTACGATAACAGGAAATTCTTCAATGGCTATAGCCTGCTAGGGATGAATGGGATCCACCTGCCTAGAAAAGGCAAGGGAATCTTTGGCAGCAGGCTGGCCAACTTAGTGAGGTGAGCTGTAAACTGAAGGACTCGGGAGTAGCAATACTCACACCATTGCAACCAATTGGGGAATAAACCAGGCCAAAGAGGGCAGCAGCAAATGTTCCTTAGCTGCCTCCCAAGCTGTGAACCAGAAGACTATTTACCCCAAGTGTATATATAGCCACGCACATAGCATGGGGAACAAACAGGAGGACATGTAGCTCTGCACTCAGTCAAAAAGTTATGATATCCTAGGATTAACTGAAACATGTTGGGACAACTCACATTGCTGGAGATCATGATAGATGGTTATAGACTGTTTTGAAAAGACAGGGAAGAAGAACAGAAGGAATTGCACTATTTGTTAAGGAGATCCTTGATGTATAGAAGTCAACTATAGTGATCGTGGAAGACCAATCGAATTCTTCTGGGTCAAGATAAGAGGGGTCATCTCTAAGGAGGATCTTACAGTAGGTGTCTGCTATTGACCTCCAAACCAAGACGACGAAAGACAACAGAATCTGGTTCTTATGGGCTACTTCAACTACCCAGACATTTGCTGGGAGAGCAACACAGCAGCTCACACATCAGCCCTCAAGTTCCTGAAGTGTGTAGAGGACTGCTTCCTCATACAAATATTAGATGTGCCATCCAGGAATGAGGTACTGCTTACAAGCCAAGAAAACCTGGTTTGTAATATCTCAATCAGCAGTAGCCTTGCAGTGATCACAGTGTTGTGCAGTTTGGGATCCTGCTAAGCACACTGAAGTTTAGTACTATGACAAAGATTTTAGATTTTCAGAAAGCAAACTTCAGCTCACTCAAACACACCTCTGTCAGACTGTACATAGATGCAGTTAGAAAAGCAAAAGCTAAGCTCAAATTTAAATTTGCCAGAGACGTAAAAAACTACAAGAAACTGTTCTTCAGTTACGTAAACAACAAACAGAAACAGAAGACAAATATTGGTCTGGTGTTAAACAGGAGAGGTGAACGAGCCACCAGCAATGCTGAGAAAGCAGAGGTTCTCAACACTTTGCTCAGCTCTGTCTTTACCAGCACTGCTGGGCCCCAGGCCTTGGGAACAAAAGTCCAAGCTGATGTAAGCACAGACCTGCCATCAGTGAAGGAAGAGTTGGTATGTGTAGCTTGACCTCTATAAATCATTTGGCCCTGATGTTATCCACCATTGCAACACTGCTGTCCATGATCTTTGGGAAGTCATGGAGATCAGGGGACATCCCAGAAGTCTGGAAGAAAGTTAATATCTCCTATATCTACAAGAAGGCCTTAAGGAGAATTCAGGAAATTACAGGCCCATTAGTCTTACTTCAGTCCCTGGGAAAGTTATGGAATGAATCCTCCAGGAGGCTATTCCAAGTCAAATGAAGCATGTGATTGGGAAAAGCCATCGTGGATTCACCAAAGGGAAATCATGCTTGACAAACCTGAACACCTTCTATGACAAAGTAACCTGCTTAGTTAACGAGGGGCAAGCAGTGGATATTGTTTACCTGGATTTCTCCAAGACTTTCAATATAGTTTCCCACTGCCTCCTTCTAGAGAAACTGATATGTTATGGTCTATACAAGTAGTCTGTGTGGTGGGTGGGGAACTTGCTGACAGGTTGCAC
Organism: Thinocorus orbignyianus; assembly: GCA_013400375.1. Taxonomy (NCBI): domain Eukaryota; kingdom Metazoa; phylum Chordata; class Aves; order Ciconiiformes; family Thinocoridae; genus Thinocorus; species Thinocorus orbignyianus. The sequence goes on from VXBW01006842.1 coordinate 37,620, forward strand.
CCATGGAGTGGTGGTAAATGGCTCGTTTTCAAATTGGCAACCTGTCACAAGTGGAGTCCCTTGGGGATTGATGTTGGGCCCAACACTGTTTAATACCTTCATAAGTGATCTGGATGATGGGATCAAGGGTACCCTGATGAAGTTTGCTGAATATACAAAATAGGGAGGAGGTGGACACTTCAGAAGAGAGAAACACCGTGCAGGAAGACCTAGGTATGCTGGAAGAGTGGGCTAACAAGAACCTTAGGAAATTCAGCAAGGACAACTGTAAGGTCTTGCACATGGGAAAACATAATCCTGGAGTGCAGCACAGACTGGGATCCACCCAGTCGAGGAGCAGCTCTGTGGAAAGGGACCCCAGGGGTCCTGGTGGACAATAAGCTCAATGTGAGTGAACAGTGTGCTGCTGCAGCGAAGGATGTCAATGGGATGCTTGGTTACATCAACAAGGGCATTACCAGTAGAGATAAAGAGTTATTATCTCACTCAGCGCTTCTCAGGCTGAAATAACACTTTCAGTTTTGGTCCCCACTGTGCAAAAAAGGGTGTGGACAGGCTGGAGAGGGTGCAGAGAAGGACCACAAAGAGGATCAAAGGACTGGGAAGCCTGCCATATGAGGAAAGGCTGAGAGAAATGCATTTGTTCAGCCTTCAGAAAATAAGGCTTAGGGAAGACATTGTCACTATGATCCAGTATTTAAATAAAGGATGCAAAGAAAATGGAGACTGTTTTTACACGGAGTCACATGGAACAGATTAATGTAATGGGTATAAATTACTCCTAGGGAGATTAAAACTGGACACAAGAGGGAAAGTTTTCACAATAAGAATAATCAGCCATTGGAACAACCTGCCCAGGGAAGTAGTGGATTCTTCATCATTGGAAGATTCAGCTGTTATATTCAGCTGGACAGGATGCTGAGACATCTTATCTAGACCATGCTTTTGCTTAGAAGGTTTGGACCAGATGATCTTTGAGGTCCCTTCTGTGATTCTGTGATTCTATGTTTCTATGAATACTTGAATTTCAAAGAATGCTGCTATTATATATGCATTTATTTTTTTCCTGGCTTAATTTTTAAGCCTTTATAGAGAAAATCTCAGGGTTTGAAAAGGAAACTTGAGGTGCAGTTGAAATGCCAGCTTTCGTATAAATGATCCATCAGCATCCTATGTGAACTTCATGATGTTGCCAAAACAGCATTGCCTCCTGTGGCAGCGTCCTCTGTGGTGATGACCCAGCAGGAAGAAGGCAATTCTGCCAGTGCAGGCAGGTTGCCTGTTTGGGCAACCCACAGAGGTAGGCCTCACTGACAGATCTGAAGGGCTTGTCTGGACAGGGAAGGACACTCAAAAAAAAATAATTCTGAATTAGTTATTAAAATGGTGGGGTTAATCTGGGTTGAAACCCTGATTGGACAGTCTCATAGAAAATTGTAATGACCTGGATTTGATTTGGCTTGATTTCCTTTGGAAGTGATTTAAACTCATTGAATTAAACCCTGCTTAATGTTCATTATAGCTTTCACACAGGGATTTTATGCAGTTTAACTAAACCACTTGTTATTTACACAGTATGTTAACTTGTACTAAGTAGCTTGAATTACACTTTATAGAGAATACGTAAGTAAAATCAGAAAAAATTATTAGAAATTCTTTCTTCACTGATACTGATTTCAATTTTATGCTGACACACCACCCACAAAAGCACACACATACATGTATGCATACAGATAAGTAAATATAAATGGTTGCTTTTAGACTGTCTGTTTTTTTTTTATAATTCTTCAGAATTTTTTTAAAAGTTCAATAAAAAACATACCAAAATTTGATGAAAGCATTATTTTTGTCTAATGCTGATCCGAGATTTTTTTTTCTCAAGCAAGTTTGATCTTGTTTCTAAATGTCTTTTAAAAGAGAGTATTAGAAACCTTGATAATGATGCTGATACTCTAGATTTGTATTATTAGCATGAAAGAAATGCAAATTAAACATAAATTCAACATATGTACATTTTTATTGAATTTTCTTGCTGTCAATCTGAAATATGACAAGTGTCACAGAAATGTATTTGCTTACTTTGAAATACTAATTAAAAGTTGAATCTTCAATTTTCTGTAGTGCTAAAGTCTTTATATACTTCACAAAATTCATGACATAGTTTGAAAATTAGTAAATAGTTAATTTGCTTTTCTTCCTCTTCTCCGGCCCATTAGTATCTGCTCATGCTTCAACCCCTTATCCTCCAATTTATCCTTTTCTGAAAGTTCTCCTGCTGTTTATTCTTTTCACAGTCAAATGTACTTTCTACTCCTTCCAGATGCTTTATTTTCCTTATTTAGTATATTCCTACTTTTCTCCCAAAATCTGTCTGCTGGTCCTGATCAGACAAGACCAGTGTCTGAAATCACAAGATCCAGTACTGTCTGTGAATGCCTGATGAGCAATAAGAAGGGAACTTCCTGGCTCACACACCTCCAGATATTAAAGGATTCGGATGAGGAGCCATGGTAGTGCATGACCAGGTTGCTGGGGCTATGATACTTGGCTTTGCTGAAGCCTACAGTTCTGAGTGAGGAAAAATTTCTGCTGAAAATGAGCTCTAACACAAAAGGCAGTGCTGGTTAACCCTTGCAGGAACCACTGGAATCTGTTTTTAGCTCTCAATAGCATTTGTGTGCCCATGTATGTGTGTGTGCCTGTGCATGACTAAATCTATAAAACACTGGCAGGGCAGGGTTATTACACTCTCCTGGAATATTCTACTTCTATATGATGCATATACTTTTCCCAGAAATCATGTTTTCTTCTCAAGTCATTATTTACATTATCAGCTTTAAACCCATGTGCTTATTGCCATTTGATTAGGTTTGGTTTTTTTTGTTTTTTTTTTCTTCACTTAATTAAGGCTTTTGATAACAGCAAAACTGTTGGTCCAGGAATCACGCATGATAATGGCTGAAAAGACTGTGAAATGGCTGTTGTGAGGTACGGCTAACCTAGCCACTAAGCAAAGCACTATTATTGTATAATTTATGGCAACCACTTTTATGTTTCTGTAGTTACATGAAGTGCTGAGTTTGATGCAGAAGACGTTCAAATCTATAAAGAAGAAGAGGATTTAAAGATTGCTTGGTGGAAAAATGCAAGGAAGTTGGCAAAATGTGTCACTAACCTCTCCCTCTCACATTTTTACTCATAGGTGCACCCTTAATAATGACCATCTTTCACATCTTTAATGGGCTCTTTACAGCAAAGTTTTAACATTAACAAACATCAACCAACCATATTGTAGCCTGTTGTAGTTACCCTTGCTAGTTAAAACTGCACATGGCAAGCACACACATCTTAGGGCTACTTTCTTTTTGGTTTCCAAAATGTTTTTGCCAGGACCTCAAGTTTAGTCTAGCAAACAAGACTTCATGGTGTCAGACTCTTCCAGCTAAGCATGTCATACCTCAGCAGCTACACTAGTGAAGCATTGATAAAATTTTCTGTCACTGTCACTTCCACTCATGAAGAAGGAGAGGGACTATCGTGCTTGGTCACTATAGGAAGCTTGCAACTTCCACAGAAGAGGCATCTATTTATACAGCAAAGAATATAAGAATTAAGTATACCCTTGCCAGATGATCTGTCCCAGGGATTAGAAAGAGACAAAGAAATTCAACTGCCTACAGAAAATATAAGAATGTATAAATATCTAGGGCATTTACTTGGGATCAGGAAGAAGATCCTTAGCATAAAATACAGTATAACGGAGACAAGGAGTTAAAGAACATTTTGTTGCCACAATTTTTTTTTTTTCAATTAGACTATTGAAATTAACTGAGATAACTTAAGCTTTGCTTATTTCTGAAGTGCTAATTTGTTGAATCACATTTTCCCCACACTTCCGTGATTCTGTTCAATAGCATAAAGAGTAAAATCATGTTCTTTCTTTGTTACTATAGTCAGCAGCGTATTTTGGATAAAGAGAAATGTTTCCAGTTATAATCAAACTGGTCATGCACACATGGAAATTCTGTTCTTTAAAATCAGTGTTCAGAAACATAAAGTACTCTAGACACATAACTACATCAAAAGTAGGAATAAGTTGAGGTTGTATGATCTCTTATAGGTCAGGAAAAATGCTTATTTTCCTTGATCATTTTGTAAAAGATATAGTTGTTTGGGAACAGGAAATATTTTTCTTCTACATCAATCTCTAAGCACATTGCTAGAGAGGGGAAAGACCTTCTAGCCTGGGGAACCTCACAACTGTCCATCACTCAGTCAGGTATTTCTGCTCTCAGACTGTGGAATGGATTTGCACAAGGAAGTAGTTGCTTTTTGGCAAATAATTCTTACCAGTGTTTCAACCCAAACTCAGTATCTCTTCTTGCATAGAAGGAAGATTTCATGATTTTTTTTTTGTTTGTGGGGTTTTTTTTGTTTTTTTTTTTTTTTTTATTAACTCATATTACCTATTTAAAATCAAAAGTGATAGTTTATTATATTTTACTGTATTATATGATGTAGAAAACATTAACAATATATAGTTCAACTCATGGGCAAACTGAACATGACAGTGAATTATGATCTAGAATAGTATTTTTATTCTATACACAAAAGTTGATGAATATCAAAACATCTCATTTATCTGAAATGAAGTATATGCTAATATACCAAAACATCCATGAGAGCATCTATAACAGCACATCTCTGCTAGGTATATTTTCCTTGATGAAACAAGGAAATGAAGATCACAAAAAGTTGAGATCAAACAGAAAAGGTATTTCTATGATATAACATCTCCTTTCATTAAACCATTCCAAATGTAATTCTTCTAATTATATTTGCATATTATGACTAAAGAGCAAGATTCATAAATGCTGTGAGCCTGAGAAAGTTCCTGAAGTGAAGTTATTTTGATTTACATCAGTTAAAATTGAGCCAAACGTGCAGTCTGCAGAAATCATTGATTACTTTCATCCTAGCTTCTTAACTAATGCATATTTTATTATACTACTGTTTCTTACAGTAACTACACTATTAAATTAGAGTTTTAACATTACGATCCATAAATAGCATGAAATTTTGTGTATATAAATCAGGAAACTAAACTGAAAGTTTAATAGGAAGATTTATATACTCACATACTAAATCAGTACTCTAAAGTTTAAGATTTTTAAATAAGTTTTATATGCAGCAGACATAAATCAGAGTAACAAACCTGATTCTGAAAGTTAACGTGCATAATTCAAAATTCTGACAGTGTATCTTAATGAACCAAGGAAAATAGATTGTACTTAGAAAGTGTTTTTAATGCGGCAATTTTCAATTTTATCGAACAGCAGATACCAATTTTTGAGAGGCTTGCTTTAAGCACCTCTTTTTCTTTTACATTTTTGGTACAGAAAAAATACCCACTGTGGTCATCATTCAATCAAAGAAACTAAGAGTAAAAAAATTAAAACACCACACATGGATCAAATGTTTAATACACCTAGATTTTCAACTAACATAAAAATCAAGGATGTACAACAATTGAAGATCAAATACCTAGTCCAGATTAACGTATTTTAAAAGATATACAGGCACTTTTGCTATTTTTTCATTTTAAGTGATAATTTTAAATGTTTAGAAACATCCAGTTAGAAAATGAATTGACTGAGATTCAGTTAGTGTTCAGTACTGTATTCAGTGCTATCATTATTTGTGCCACTCAACAGTGTTTCCCATAGCATGAGTCAGGGAGTAAAATTATGATCATTTCTCTGTCCACTGAGAATTGACTTCAGTGCAATATTTTGGGGTGGAATAATGACCTGCACCTAAGTTAGAAGACAGCTTAATATTTATTTCAGAGATAACATCCCTTAGGACAAGACATTATTGCTTTTATTATAGATTTATACTAACATACCAGACAGAACAGAACCCAGTAACGATCAGCTATGCGGCCTTGTCACTTGGGTAAGCTATCTCATCATCACCCACACCAAGGACACTTCCTTTCCATACATTGTTCTAACTTCTTTACTTTGACCTTCATAAGTGCATTCTTTGAATCTTTCTCGATTTCCCATCTCAATCCAGCCAAAACTCTCAGGTTAGATAACTACAAACCCTCTGCTTCCTTCTGCCTTTTTCTAAAAGTTATTATTCTCAATTATTTATCATGGATAATTCTTAAATCCAGTTCAGGCTCTTAAAACAGGAACTGTATCTCATTCAACGAGCCTATGTGAGAAAGATCCTGCTCATTGTCATTTTTGTTAGATCATTGTCCTCAACCCTGATGTAGTTAACTTCACAAAAAAGTTCTGCATTCACTGTATCCTGTGAGCATGAGGTTATAGGACGTGCAACAAAGCTTGTCAAGAAAATTCAGTTCCTGAGAAAACTTTGTTCACCTTAACATTATTAAAAACAAATATTGGAAACTGGGCTTTGTTTTCAAAAACATGAATTTATTTCAGAATTACTTATACTCCATAACCATCAACATGTTTTAGTTCTCATGAGTATCATTTCTTATCGGATATGTTCTTTCCCCCTTTCTGAATCCTTTGCTCTGCATTTACTTATTTAATGTAAATAAATTCAAATCCTGCAATATCTACACAGCAATTTCAGTAGAAATCTAAATAGTGATCAAATATAAACTGAAGAGATTTGGGGCAGTTATTTGGAACCACAAAAATGGTTGATTACAGTGTGACCTAGATACCTACATAGTTTTTGAAATCTTTTCCTTGGTCCTTATTGGAAAGCAAATGACACGTGGGTACTTTTTACAGATGGATGGTTCAAACTGTGTGCCTGTGAATAAGTGTCACAGAGGTATTTCAGCTTCCTTTTGCCAGCTGACAAATAGAAATCATGCGCAGATGTTTCAACGGGAAGAGGGACAGAGAGTGACAGAAGTTAATTCTCAAGGAGTATGTGGAGCCAGCCTAACCCTCTGGTGAATGGGTTAGAAAAGCAGGCATATGCATAACTGGGGAATTTTTCCGGACTCATTTTAAAAGACATGATGAGCTCAATATTGGCTGCAGGAAGCTGAATCCTTCTGTGTATAACACTGGAGGTTGACGCATTAGAGGTGAATACACAGAGCACAGTGAATATGAACAGCTTCCACAAGAGATTTTTATCATACACAATCTCTCATTTTCCCTCAACCTTCAAGATAGGACTATATTGTTAAAGAGCAGGGGGAGAGTGCAGTTTTATACAGCTTGTTTTCATTTGTTATTCTTTTATCTTTCCATTATATGAAATCAAATTGGGAAATAGCAAAAAATAACCAAAAAACAACCAAACCCAGTAAATAGAAGGCTTAATTCATAAGAGAAGTGATTTGCATGTGTATGTAGTGTGTGTCTGGATATTCATGTATACATGAAATCTGGAAAAAAAAAACCAGGAAAACACATATATTCAACATTGACAATCAAGAATTGTGGTGTCTTCAACAGCGGAAGATGTTTTTGTGGTTTTTGCCTCCTGGAAGAGAAATAGAAATCACTTACTAGGTCATCTAGTCCTTCAGCTTACATGTAGGAGAATCATTATTTTTAAATTATTTTTTCATATTCAATGTAGCAATACAACTGCTTTTGAGAGTGAGCACAAAGAAAATGAGAGAGGGAGACAGGGAAGGACAGTGATCACATGAGACTGCTGGACTAGCTGACATTTCCTAGAACACCTTAAGTGATTCCCTCAAGACGGCACAGAAAATATTTCTCCCTTACTAAGGGGAGAAGTAATACAAACTCATGAAGGAGTGGGTGAAAGTGTTAAATCCATATTCATTAATTTTCATGGTATCTGTGAGCCTGCATCTGCTAACTTCTCAACACTATTGAGCTGCCCTAAGTCTTGTGTAAGTCTAAGCTAAGTGACTTGGCACAAGACATACCATGACTATACCCTCGTATCACCTTTCCAAGTCTTCCTTTCCAAATGCTGCGTGATGTCCATGTAATTTCTTGGGAATCTGTGTGCATCCAGATATTCATCACCTATATTTAGTCCTTCAACAGTAACTGTGGAAAACCTAGGCAACATTGAAGGGTGTTCAGGAGACCACCACTACAGACGCATTCTGAGAAAAAATTGTCCTTGATAAGTTTGAAGGCATATACTGCTAAAATTAAAGCACACCTAGGGAAAATTTAGGTAAATTCCTAGCAGCATCCTTGTCATAAGAACAGATCAATAGGAGTTCCCTGTAAGCCAGGTCATCACAATAGAAGTTGTAGACTTGCAATGGAAGAGAATAGTAGATGAAAAACATGCAATGTACATAACAAAAAAAGAGATAGCTACTATGCTGTGGGAAATCTATCCAGGAAATTTACAAACAGGTATCTCTTGAGACAGTTTTGACTGTCTTTCCTGTGAAATACTGACCAGTTAATATATAGTAATTGCCAGAATAGCTATTTATTTCTTTTCTTAAAAGGTATGAAAATCACATTCTTTATTTTCCCCATTTTTTCAAGGCGAGATCAAGACAAGTGGATTAACCTATATTATCACACAATTATTAGTATCATAACTTTTTTTGGCTTATTTATTTTCTTTAATAGTGCCAACAAAGTACTTCTTACATTTTGATTAAATTAATGTGATTGGGAGGAAAGCAATGAAACAGCAGCATGTACAACACATTATTGCACACGTTTGTGACTGGGCTGCAGTCCACCAATTTAGAGTTCTAATCTGGTTGGGCTCTTAAATAGGGGTTAGATGCATTATTAATTATTTTTTAAATTAAGGTATATGGAATCTTTTTTTTTTTTCCTGCTTTTTTGTAAACTTTGGAAAGTTTGCTACTCAAAGTAAATTGAATTGAATGGGACTGACATAGTTGAAATTTCTTGTACATGGAAAAATAGCATTCTTAAGGGTTTTGTGGATATTATCCACAAAGAAAATCAAAAAAGAACATACGAAGATATGTAAAGATGGTGAGACATCTTTAGAAAATATGATAACTGTAAGGTGTATGAGGTTTCATCCATGTGGATGGCAAAATTCCTATCTATATCTGTAAAAAAGGTGAAATATTTTGAAAATGTAGGGGGTTTTCTTCAAAATTTGGTAGTGTTACAACTCTGCTTCTTTTTCTGAACAAGTACAGTTAATTAAATGATCACATTTTTACTGCAAGTTTTCATGTCTTCTTTTAATTTTAACCTTTTTTGCTCTGCCCAAGGGGATTTATTATTTAAAAACAACTCCAATTTTCAATACTCTTCTCAGTGTGTCTGGTTGACTGGGATGTAGATGCAGAAATTCAAATAAAAGCTTATATGTTTCTTTATAACAATGGATACAATCTTACCCTGTTTCAAAATTTTACTTACACACGTTTTCACCTAATGTTTTCCTAACAGAATATACCTCTTGTGCATATAATGACATAGGATTATATTCATTTATATTAGCCAAGATTCTTGCCCATATCTTAAACAAATGTTTTAACAACTCCTGGAAAACCTGACACTGGAAGGTACCTCTGGAGATCATCTGGTTTAAACCCCTGCTTAGAGCGCAGTCAGCGAGAGCAGGTTATTCAAGACCATGTCCAGTTGATTTCTGAATGATTCCAAGAATGGAGACTCCACAACCTCTGTGGTCCGCATCTTCCAGTGTTTGATCACTCTCACAGTAAAAAACATATTTTTCTCATGTTTAAGTAAAATTTCCTGTGTTTTTCTGTGCCTATTGGCTCTTGTCCTGTCACTAAGCACTACTAAGAAGAGGCTGGTTCTTCTGCCTTTACTCCCCACTTCAGGCACATGGATAAATCCCCCTGAACTTTCCCTTCTGCAGCCTGGACAGCCCAAACTCTCTCAACCTTTCCTCATATGTGAGGTTCTACAGCCGCTGAATCATATTTATGGTCCTTTTCTGGACTTGCCCCAATGTGTCCATGTCTTGTACTGGGGAGACAGCACTGAATACAGATCTCCAGGTGTGCCTCACCAGGACTGGGTAGAGGAGAAGGATCACTTCCTTTAACCTGATGGTGATTCTGCCAGGACACTGATGGACTTCTGGGTGTGAGGTGAGCACAACAGCTCTGACACTCTCTGCAAGGCTACCATGATCCAACTCCTACCCCTGCCTCTGGCTTCTACCTCCATCATCCCACTGGCCCAGTTTCCCAGGTACATCCAAGTGGAGAAATTAAAAAGGCATGTCCAGAGGAGTTTGGGTGTTTGTTAAAGCTATGGAAACATTGTAATGAATGGAAGTTTAATACTGAAAAAAGCGTGGGGAGTGAAGCAGTATACTGCAGGATCCAGCCATGTTTAAGTAAAGTCTAGGAGCATTCTGATTGCCTCTAAGAATAAAGCTAGCTACTACAGATCTTTCAGGCAAAATGAAACAACACAATATTCAACAGTATGTGTGGCAATTAGCAGGTGCAGCAAATATCAGCTGGTATTTCAGCCAGTTCCCTGTAGCTTCAGATTTGGCAGTGTCTGGACAAATCTTATTTGTACATTAGTGTTTTGCTCTTTGAGGCACTAAATTTGATATTCTTGAGAAATTTATACTGTGGAATCATTTGTTCTTTACTCTTGTGGAGAATGGTGGCTCCTATACTTAGCCAACTTTTCGTAATGCATTTACAAGCATCCAAATATTATGATCACTAGACCTTAGGAAATTAAATATGTTTGGAATCTGTCTACTGTAATAAAAATGAATGAAAAATGTGTTTCTAGATAATAGTTATTTACTAAAAGAAAAACACAGTAAGTAGCTGTGTATCTTTAATCAGTATATATAATCTAATGAACTTATTGTTTTCTTCTTTAGTGACCGTACATGTAAAAGGAAATTTAGATATACAATCAAGCTCTGTTAAAGGCACACCACTGTTTATACCCTGCATTCTTGATGTTTCCTCCATTTCAGCCTCAGAGTCCAAACTTCAAGTGCAATGGTGATTAATATACAGAATCAACACTCAAATCACTTTCTTCCTATAACTCAAACTCACTTTACCCTGGAAAATATCAGAACTGAAAGTGAAGAGTGTTAAAAACAGTGAAAGACCATCACCTTCATACTGATCTTGACAGGATTGAGAAGCGGGCCCATGTGGACCTCAAGGCCAAGTTCAAGATCATGCTTCTGGGTTGAGCAATTCCTTGTATCAGTACAGACTGGGGAATGAAAGGGTTGAGAACAGCCCTGCTGAGAAGGACTTGGGAATACTGGTGGATGAAAAATTAGGTATGAGTCAGCAGTGTGTGTCTGCATCCCAGAAAGCCAGTTGTATGCTGGGCTACATCAAAAGAAGCATGGACAGAAGGTCAGGGGGGTGATTTGCCCCCTCTGCTTTCATGAGACCCAACCTGGAGTACTGCATCCAGCTCTAGGGCTCCTACTACAAGAAAGTAATGAACATGTTAGAGAATCCACAGGAGAGCCATGAAGATGATCAGAGGGCTAAAACACCTTTCCTATGAAGACAGGCCGAGAGAGCTGGGGCTGCTCAGCCTGGAGAAAAGAAGGCTCCAGGCACACCTTATTGTGGCCTTTCAATACATAAAGATGGTTTATAAGTGGAGAGACTTTTTACAAATGCCTGTAGTGACAGGACAGGGGATGGGTGGTTTTAACCTAAAAGAGGGTAGATATAAAGTTGTAAAAGGGTGGATATCAGGAAGAAATTCTTTACAGTGAGCATGGAAGAGGTTTCCCAGAGAAGTTATGGATGCCCCATCTCTAGAAGTGTTCAAGGTCAGGTTGCACAGGGCTTTAAGCACCTGATCTCATGAAAGACATCCCTGCCCATGGCAGGGGGGTTGGACTAGCTGGCTTCAAAGGTCCCTTCCAACCCAAATCATTCTATGATTCTATACTACTAGGTCTATCTTTCACTTTAGAGATAGAGACTTGTCTATTATTATTAACAGGGAAGTTTCTAGAATGAAACAGAGATGACCTTGAGTAAAATAGGCTCCCCCATACCAGATCTATGACACTATGATACATCTTAAAGTGGAATAATGTAAGCACTGGCTCTCAGGTGGGCCTGATGTCAGTTAAGTCAGAAAATCCTACAGGTAAATGTGTTAGTTCTCAAGTTTTACCCCCCGCATGCCTGAAAATCCAAAGAGGGAAAAAGACAATCATATTTTGGGAATAAATAGGATTTAGGGGTAAAAGGCAGTAGCAAACTTAATCCAAACATGAAGAATATAATCTTCTTGACAATAAGACCTTTAAGACAGTAGAATGTTCTCTTATGAAGGTGATGGAAAGCCTCTCACTTCAGCAACGTGCATGGAAATGAGTTTTAAATGGTGTTTGATGTGTGTTAGAAAGAAATTGGTGAGTCATTATACTGTACTTTGAAGACCTGAAGAATTTTTTTTAAATTTATGCCTTCCAGTCAAGTGTGATGTCTGCTTCACTGCTCAGTTCTTGACATGGACACAACCACAAGGATTTTCAGAAGTGATTTTTATGCAATGCCAGAGCTACCACTAGAAGCAGAAACAAAATTACATGGACAGTTGAACCCGTTTATGTGGTTATCCTACCAGCAACCTAAAAGGCCCACTGGGCAGTATAAATTACTCCATCATGCAGCTCCTTTCTGCAGTGAAATTGTCCTGAGTATGGCTGTCTTGAACTCAGGAAAAGAGCAGCAAGTCAGGTATATAACTTGAATTACTGGCATTGGTTATTTAAATAACCATAATCCACTTGGCCCGGAACTATTAGGGATAAAACCAAACCAGCACAGGTCTCAATCAGAGCTGAGGCATGCATGGTTCCGCAGAGGTCTCTACAGTCCCTTCAGGAGTCTGGGTGGCCCCAATGTCCCCTCCTTGTGTGACTCATACTGGTCAGAGTGCAGCAAGATATTGCCCTTGTCCTGGAAGCTCTTGTTTGGGCTACATAGTAAAACTGACTGGAAAGCCAGTCATGAAATGTGGTTTTGCCTCAGATTTTCTTGAAAGTAAAGGCATAAATATTTTTCCAGTCCTTTTTGCTGAAATTTTGGGTGACATTGGTGAAAAAAGATATACAGGTGGAGGTATAAAAGATTCTTCTCCTCCTGGGAACAAGAAAAGAGGTGAAAAATCTGGTTTCAAAAGAAATATTTTAACCAATTCACAAATTTAGCTACCTGACTACTTGATGCAAAGTGCCACAAATGTCCAACTTGCTAATGTCAGCACAGAGCGAGAAGTTGCACAATATTCCTGTGCAGATCAGCACGGGGGTACTGGCACAACCTGCCTTTGGCAAGTGACCTATTCTGATGAGAGTAATATGAGTGTAAGCAGAGGAAATGTGTTTGTGCACATGTGATAGGAACTTTTAGGGATTAGTTATAGAATAATGTTTAGGAAATGTATTATTAATAATAATTATTATTGTTATGTTATTATCTATTTTGCAGATGTCTAATATTTTTGCAAAGTTTAATATATTTACAAGTGTCTAATGTTATCTACTGTATTACTGAGATCAGTCCTGAAAGTGTTGTTCACTGATTGCTGGTTATTTACATGTTGTTAAGAAATCAATATGCTTCTTGGATCTTAATTTGACTCAGACTTTGTGAAATGAGCAGGTTTTTTCCATGTGAAAATATTAAAAGGATTGCTACTGGCCAAAGGAAAACCTGCAAAATTTGAAGATTTAAGATATTCTTAATGGGATAAACAAATATTAATTTACATCATATTACTCCTGCTAACAGTCTCAAAAAGTAATGGTTAAACCCCAACAGTATATTAGGATATGTAAGGCAGTTTTATATTACTTTATTTCCAAAGGTTTTTGAGAGTTTTTAGTGGGAGATACTGAATTACGAATGCAAAAAGTAACAATCCATCAGATTTTGGCAAAGTTACATTATAATCCACAGACACAATATAAGGCATGCTGTGTTAAAAGATACTAGTATTCTATTTGATGCATTCAGATAAGTTCTTCCCTAACGCAAATGACAGAAATGGAAACTGCTTTTAAATTCTATGATCACAAAAGAAATTAGATATTTTCTTTCAATCTTTTTGATATAGACTTTTGCAGACTGAAAGTATAACTCAATAGCGTTATAGGAGGATACATGAGTTTACAAGAATTCTCATGACACCTTTCCATCAATCTAAATTGGCCCCTACTAAGTAAAATCTAGCATAATTTCACATCATCCTGTGAAATTTTACACTAAGACTTTGTACGACAAATTGTAACAATATGAAATCATTCAGCTAAAGAATTCCACTGGGAAATTCATTTTTCCATTTTCTCTAGCTTTTGACTGTATGTAGTGATTTTAAAAGTCTTGTTTGCAAATGACATAAAATAGGAGATATGCTTCGAAGACATTTTTCATATGAAAGAAGACAAGAAGGAGCTCATGTATATAGAATTCTGTGTGAAATCCTTGCATAAACTGAGAGCAGTATCACATACTCAGGTAATTGTCTTAGGAGCACCACACTTTTGTAAGAATGAAATAATTTGCTTGCAAATGACTCAGTAAGGGAGGTTTCCATAAAAATCATACTCTGTTAAAAAAATATCTTGAAGTGTCTAAAAAAAATTGTGAGAAGTAATCATCAAGATATCATTTCGATGCCATCTGTCTAACTTTCCAATGCCTGATGCACTCCACAGTGGAATGAGCTCAAATGAAGGGTTTATCACTTAAAAATGAGAGCATTTTCTTCACATTTTGTTCAATTTGATTTTTTAAAGTGTTTTCCAGCTGTGAAAAATCTATGAAATCATCTTAAATCTTATTAGTTTCCCCTGGACAGCTGAATTTCATCATTCACGCAAATGAACAAACAAAAAAGGTTACGAGAAAAATCGCCTCTCTTCACTCAAAGATTCAGTATATTTATTTTGGAAAGCTGGAGATTGCCCCTCCTCACTAAAAATATTTAGCTTGCTTGGATTCACAAATTTAACTGCTTGCAAGTACAAGATTTCATTTGGTGTAAACGCGTGTGTTGCAGCACAAATACTCCAAAAAGCCACTTACAGCTTTAGGAAAAGAAGAATGTGATCATGGATTCACGGAATTGTCAGAGTTGGAAGGGACCTCTAGAAACCCTCTAGTCCATCTTCCCTGCTAAAGCAGGATTGCCAAGAGCACATTACTCAGGACTGCATCCAGGTGGGTCTTGAATGTCTTCAGAGAAGGGAACTCCACAACCTTTCTGAGCAGCCTGTTCCAGTGCTCTGTCACCCTCACTGTAAAGAAATTTTCCCTCATATTCAAATGGAACTTCCTATGTTTCAGCTTGTGCCCATTGCCCCTGGCCC
>VXBW01006842.1:53341-96938 GCA_013400375.1 Thinocorus orbignyianus
CTTCTGGAGTGTCTGCCAGCCCTCCTAGTTTGGTTTCATCAGCAAACTTGCTGAGGATACACTCGATCCCCCCATCCAGGTCATTAATGGATATATTGAATAAAACTCAACCAAATATTGACCCTCGGGGGACACCACTAGTGACAGGCCTCCAACTTGACCCTGCTGCATTAATTACAACCCTCTGAGCCCTATCACACAGCCAGTTTTCAATCCACCTTACTGCCCCCTCATCTAGCCCACACTTCCTCAGTTTCCTAATGAGGATGTTATGGGAGATCACATCAAAAGCCTTGCTGAAGTCAAGGTAGATGACATCTTCTGCTCTCCCCACATCCAGCCATCCAGTTATAACATCGTAGAAAGCTATGAGATTGGTCAAGCACGATTTACCTTTGGTAAATCCATGTTCACCGCTTNAGGTTCTCCAACATTCCAGAAGGACACTCTCCCTCTCTCTCCTTGTTTACCATTCTCGCAGGGTCTGTGTGACCTTGGCTCTTCTTCCTTGTCAGCGTAACTTGCAGTTCTCACTGAGGCCTACTGTGGCTAAAATCCTACTTAAGCTAAACACTTAGGCTAACAAGAGGATTGCTTGTACAATGCTTCCGTGGATCCATGACCCTGCTCCCGCAGCCATTCTGCAACAATCCTCCTCTACAAAGAGAAAATCTTCCTCTCTCCAGACCTTTTCCCTTGTCTCCAGGGTCTGGGATTCATGGGGGACAGTTTTAGCGGTGAAGACTGAAGCGAAGAAGGCATTCAGTAGCTCTGACTTCTCTGTGTCTTCCACCACTAAGGTGCCCACCTCATTTGTCAGTGGACTTACATTTTCTCTAGTCTGCCTTTTTTCTATTAATTTACTGAAAAAACTTCTTGCTCTCTTTAACCGTAGTGGCCAAGTACAGCCCTGCTCGAGTTTTGGCCCTTCTGATTTTCCCTCTACATAGCTTCGCTACATCTTGGTACTTCTCATAAGTTACCAACCCCCTTTTCCTTTTATTCCTGAGGTCCAGCCAAAGCTCTCTATTTAGCTAGGCTTGTTTTCTTTCCTGTTGGCTTGTTTTATGGAATCTGGGGATGGTCTTCCCCTGTGCTTTTAAGAGTTCCTCCTTAAAGTATGACTAGCCTTCCCGGGCACCTATGACCTTCTGATCCACAGGCAGAACATGCAGAGTCACCAAATTGTGAGGGTCTGATCCACTCACCGTGCACTATTAGTCTAACTGCAAGACAAGTATCTAGTAAGATTTTCAGTAGTTTTAGTAAGCACTCAGAAACTGGAAGTAAAGAAAAATTTTTATTTTCTCCAGCAGCTGTATTAGTTTAAAACACAATATTGGGATGGAAAAAAATTGCTCCATTTTTAGTAGAATACTAAAAAATATCATTTTTTAAAGTTTAAAGCAGTTTCGTTTCAAGGGTAGGTGTATATGTGCATATAAGTGTGTTTTAAACCCACTTCTCCTTCTCTTTTTTCACTTTTAATGCAGTCCGTTTCTTAGTGTCTTGGGGTTTTTTTTATATCATAAAATTGCAGAATAATTCAGTTGGGAAAAGACCTCAGGAGGTCTGTAGTCCAGACTTATGTTCAAAGCACCATTAGGTATGAGAGCAAACCAGGTTTCTGAGGGCTCTGTCTTGAAAAACGTCCAAGAACGGAGACTGCACAGCCTCCCTGAACCACCTACTTAACTTCTTGGCCACCTGGACTAGTTTGAACCTCCTGTGTTTTCTGCCCATCGTCCTGCATCCTCCTGAGGAAAGCTGAGGTCCTTGGTCCAGCAGCATCCCCATGGACCTGTTGGGGCCCCACAATGAACCCAGCTCCCCAGGCACCATCTTACAAGCCCACTGCACCCACCTTGTGTATCCTCGGGTCGAGCCTAGACTTGCCTTCGTTTGTCCAAGTCTCTTCTCTACTTGGAGGCCCAACTGCAAGCAGCACCCTGTGTGGGATCTGAAGAGGGATGGTCCCTTCCCTTGATCTGCAGGTGGTGCTGTTGTCCCCCTTAGTGCCAGCCAGGACCCCAGGGCCTTTTCCACAGAGCAGCTCCCCAGCTTCTCATCCTCCAGTCTGTAGCTACCAGGATGTCCTCCTCCACAAGGGCAGGACTTAGTGTCTTTCTCTGCTGAATTGCATAAGGTCTTTGCAGACCCATCAGTCTGATTTAGTGAGTTTTCTCTGAACAGCAGCCCTGCCCTTGAGCATATCTAGCCTTCCTCCTGTCACCTCCAATTTGGTGTCACCTGCAAACTTGGTAAGTGTGTACTCTATGCCACCATCCTGGTTGTTGATAGAGGTATTAAGCAGGATAGATTCTTTTTTTTCTTATTGCACTTCTTTTAAAGTTGTTTCCTCAAACATTAAACTGATGAAAAAAGGATGAGTTTCCACACTTTCAATGCTTATGGGGTTTTGCCTATTTTTTGTTGTTTTTCTTTTTTTTTCTCTTTTTTTTTCACTTAGAATAAAAGGTGAGAAGTAGAGTGGATAGTAAAAGGGGAAATAAAACCACCAAAAACAAAAAAAACAACCAAACACACACACAAAAAAATCTTGACATGGGAAACCAAGGCTCTTTTCCAAAATATTTATGATGCGAAGTACAAATAGATAGAAAGAGAGTCTTGTGAAATAAAAGACATTTTTATATTGTCTTTCAAATCAAACTTTTAAATTATTCTTATTTCTCCAAAAATAACATAGATTGCCCCTCTGAAAACACTAGATATAAATTACATAGATTTAAATACCACTAGGTTTAGGTTTTCACAGAGTTGATTAAATTATGCAAGGAACCAGCCACATCAAGAAAAACTGGAACCTCAAACTCTCATGCAATTACTCTGGATCATTGATTAGGATAAAAACAGAAAATTATAAGCTGACTAACGAAACACCCCTGATATGTTTTCTGTTGGACAGAAAAATGCTTTACATGCTGTATAAACTGGGGATATGGTCCCGTCGTCATTGTCATTGCCTAAGAATTAGCACAGAATCAAATAAATGAGCCAGACAAGAATGTTACCAAACCTTTTGTAACAAGGGAATGTGTAAGTAATTATTTTATCTCAACATGACAAGGGAAAATTAAGTTTAAACTGTGATGCTAATAAACATAGCATCATTTTTTTCCAGGACTGGTGCCTCAGGCAAGGCCTGTGTGATTCAGACTGGAAAAGTTTTGGAGTATTTTAAAAAATCATTAATCCTGATTATCTGATATCTCCTCTAAAAGATCAAAGGCCTAAGGGGATTTTTCAACCTTCCTTTTCTACATCAGAGCTTTATTTTGAGCTCCAAAATCACAGAATGGCCCAGGACAGTGGAGACAACTGGAGAACACCTAGTCTGCTTGTTTGTTAAAAGCAGAATCTTAGTTCTCACTATGAAGAATTATTTCATGTTTCTAGACAGAATTTCTCCTTGTGCCCACAGCCTCTTGCCCAGCACAATCCTTGCGAAGGAAGTAGCTCCTCCTCCTCTGTAGCTACTTTTCAGGTATTGAAGGTTGTGATTAAATGCCCCCTGAACTTTCTCTTCTCTAGGGTGAATGATCCTGATTTTTTCAGACTTTCCTTATATGTCTACTTCTCTAGTTATCTTGGTGGCCCTCTGTTGCACCCTCTCCAGTTTTTCTGTGTCTCTCAAACCAAGGATGATGGAAAAAACCTGGACGCTCTATTTCATGTGTGGCCTAAATAATCACACCTCTTCATCTGCTGGGTATATTCCCATTGATACACTCAGCTGACCACACAGTTTGCCCTCATTGCTACAGGCGCACACAGCTGACTCGAGTTCAACTCTCCACCAGCCCTCCGGGTCTTTTCCAGCACATCTACATGCCAGAGACTGATCCCTTAGCTGGTACTGCTACTTGGGATTATTCAAACCCAGGTGCAGGAATTTGTATTTGTTTTCATTAGATATCATACATTTGCATAATTTGCAGATCTTCCAGCTTGTGAATGTGTCTCTGTATAATGACTGTTCCTTCTGAAATAGTTCTTTTCCTAGTTTGATATCTATTTACCAGTCATGGAATAGAAGTCAAACTATGCCACCGGTTCCATCTGTCCAATGTGGTTCAGATTTGAAAATCTAAAGGAAAAAATAGTCATAATAAATTGTTTGCAATCAGGAAAAATATGAGCAAAGAGAACTGAAAACAATAAATTTGAAGAAACAGCATGGAAGTATCTGAAAACTATTTGAAAGCATCAGGCAGAATTTTAGACCTTTGCAAAGCATTCTTCCCTGTAAAACATAATAGTAAATTAACGAAACAGAAAGGACAGTGAAGACAGTTTACACATAAAACTCCTATTTATAATAAGTTATAAAATTGTTATGACAATTACCCTATCTCACAAAAAATACCCTTATTAAGGAGCAGATAATGTGCCACTGAATTGACAGAGGAGACAACCAAAGATGCAGTGCTGTAGTTTCATCCAGTTGGTGGAGAAATGACTACACAACTGCCTCTGATCTTGGCAATGACTGAAATGTAATGACAGTTGACTACATTCGCTATACAAAGGTATCACTCACAGCTTTGCTGACAGAAGAAGAAGGGATTCACACAGACAGTCTTTCCTCTCCTGCACTTGCAAAAAGAGGTGTTAAAGTATGAGCTGGAGAAGTTCATGGTGCCTAGCTCAATTGGATGCCAAAGCACCTGCTGTCCAACAAGTGCTGCATCATGTTCTATTGGGAATCAGGAGATTCAGCATTGCCCCTGGGATACCCAGCAGCCAGTGCTGGCTTCTTTTGATAATTATTTGCACTTATATCTTTCAATAAATTGGATTCTATGACCTTTGCAGTCAAAGATTGTTGCTTAACTGAAATACAGCATCTAAGAATGTAGTCCAGCAAACATGAAATAGAAGTCTAAAATTTAGGTAACCGTTCATACTCAAAAATTCTTCAGCTTTGAAAGTTGCTATCTTCTTGGTCAAATGGTTTTAACATCTGTCTTTTCCCACTCCCTCTACACCCCAGAAAAACCCTAGAAAACTACAAGCTCAGGTTCTTAGATTTATTTCCCGCCCCCTAAACAGATGCTCCAAATTAAAGAAAATTATTCCTAATTGCTTTTCATAAAATCCTCAGGCACAAAAGTCTCTCAAGTTCTCAGACACTTGCATCTCTTCACTGCTGTCTTCACTAACTTTGCAGGTGTGGATGCATTCTTTGTTTTATTTGAACAATTTCTCAAACACCCCTAGTACCATTAAAACTATGCTGAGAAATGTATTAGGAATGACGAGGGTAGACACAGCCAAATTGTTTATACAGTTTTGCTTCTCACTTCTCTTCATCATACATTTCCATTCATTCACTTGACATTTAATTTCAAGTCAGAGAAAACTTTAATAAGATTCACTCAATTGCTCAGACTGTTGCTGCCTCACTTTATCTGGCCTCCAGACACATTAAAGATTTTTAAAAGGATTTGCTGACTACAGGATATAAGTATTGGGCAATGAATTTACCAGTAGTACTCATAATAACCAAAATTTAGTTCTCAACTAAACTACAACTTTTCATCAGGATGGAACAGAGTTACTGCTGCCAGGTTCTCTGTTTATCCAGACTCTAACAACTTTCTAGAATAATGTCAATAAATAGGTGTACCTCTAAGTGTTGTCCTTTTTTAGACAACTGTGTCACACATTGGGAACTGGTTTGGCTGGACATATAGGTAGTCAAACATAATTTCTAGTTTAACAACTATACAACAAAATTTAGCATGGAAATGCGAGACAAATATGAAAAATATAGAATGTTTGGAATTACTCACTTTAATTTTTTTTTCTTTCCTTGCCACCAAGATACTAAGAAAAAGGAGAGTCTACAACTAATAACACAATTTGGTAAATATCCTATACTAATTGCTCTCAAGATTTCATGCTACTGCTGCTGTTGTTGCTGTTCTTCTTTTTTCACAGTAGAGAAAAGAGCATTTTATGGATAAATATTTCTGGCAAAAATTGTTTTCTATATCTGATAAAAAAAGAGAACTACACCACTCCAGAAAATAATTTTTTGCTAGCCATTAATAAACATTATAAGGACTTTTTTCATATCTTTAGATTTTCACATATTGCATGAATAAAATTTCATCTTTAGAGAGATACATCAGAGGATTGTGTTAGCACAGAATGACAGCTATCCTGGGACTTAGGAAACAAAGAGTGTGCTCAGTCAATCCAAAATATTATTCACTTGACAAAATTCCCGAAGAAATGAAGACAAATCCTAGCCTGGAGAGGAAGTGTAGTACAACAACAGTACACCTTGTAATGAGAAAAGACAAAATGTTGTTCCTGTGTAATTTCCTGTACAGTCAGAAATTGAACTGACTTAGGTGGAACGAAATGATGGGGAAATTGATAGGTTCAAAATGTTCAACAATTTAGTAAATGAAGCCTTCTTTTTTTAAAGAAATACCCACTTGCAGTTAAGCAACGATGACAATTCCTCAAAAATGAGTGATGCAATGCCAAGAAGGAGTCACCCAGAAGGATGTGCCTCTGAGCCCCTGAGAGGAGTCACATACCTGTGGTGTATGAGCTGGTGGTGTCAGAGATGGGAAGGGACACTGAACTCTGCTTACGTTGTCCTGAGTAAACAAAATAATGATTTTAACAAACATGAAAGAAATTGAAATACAGAAACAGGAATGGATTTAATTATGCAAAGCTTCAGTATTTTGTATCTGAAGGGAGCCTACAGGAGAGCTGGGGAGGAACTCTTTGTCAGGAAGCCTAGTGACAGGACGAGGGGTAATGGTTTTAAACTGGAAGAGGGGAGAATTAGATTAAATATTAGGAAGAAGTTCTTTACTGTGAGGGTGATGAGGCACTGGAACAGGTTGCCCAGAGCAGTTGTTGATGCCCCATCCCTGGAAGTGTTTAAGGCCAGGTTGGATGGGGCTTTGAGCAACCTGCTCTAGGGAGAGGTATCCCTGCCCATGGCAGGGGGGTTGGAACTTGATGATCTTTAAGATCCCTTCCAACTCTGACCATTCTATGATTCTATGATTTTGACTTCGTATTTTATAGAGAGAATGTAAGAAGGGGCCCATCCTGCCAAGACTTCTGTAGCACCTTGTCACATTCATATTTGTACCAAGTGTGCATCACAATGTGTGGAGAAATAATTTTAATGATTTTGGGAACTTGAATGCTTTGCATAACCCACTTATTAGCAGCTTATAGAGACTCGCTGATGTTATAGAGCTGATGTTATACAGCTCAGAGGATCTGAGAGGGTTGTCAGTCTTTACGTGTCATAGATGTGTCATTTATCTGTCAGACAAAGAATAATGCAACATTTTTCAGTAGAAACACTTTTGAGTAATGAGTCAGCTTAATCTAGATGTTCTCCTGGTTTCTCTGCAGGGAAAGGAAATGGCACTAGAAAATGCACAAAAAGCAAAGCAAGGAAACAAATGTGCGTGATACGACATAAACCCAAGGGGATGACAGAGTAGGACAGGAAGCTTTGGGCAAGGAAGTCTGAACACATTCATGCTGATTAACCATAACAGTGTCTGCACTTCTGGGCTTGGATGTGTTTTTCAGCTGTTGGTTCTAGAGGCGTACCCCAGTTGTGTCTGCTCCTAGGGCAGGGACAGAGCCTAACACCTTGCTTTCTCTCTCTGCATTCTGGATTCTACATAAGGCAACTCCACCCTTCCTCTGGGCACACAGTAGCCATAAGTTACTGCCAGGGGGGCACTGGGAAGTCCAGGATCCCAGTATGAGCAGGGTAAAATACGCAAATGCCTGAGTAGCCATCTGCCATCAAAAGATGCTGCAGTGCTGAGACAGGTGACAGGCTCGGTAGTCACATTTAAAACAGGAGCAAGCTGAATGCTGTGGGGCTGATCACCCTTGCATCTTAATTAGTAATATATTCATTAAGCACGAGTATGGTTGAAAGAAGGTAGCTCTCTGCAGGACAACCCCTGGACTTGATTTGCAGAACAGCATGCACCAGTAGGGGCCAATGAATGGGAAAACGGTTCTCGCTAGGCACAGTGGATAGGTGTGTACCAGCTTTGTTTCCCTTTGCTCCATGATGTCTTCTAATAGTATCTCCATATATTAGCGCATCATTGCATGCCCTCCCTTTTGTTCCAACACACTGCTAAGCTGAAACATTGTAGAGGACAGAAAAAACAACTTCAGACTGAAAAAACAACTCACAAAATTTACTTCTATATTAGGACCATAGGGCAGTACACAGGATGCTGACTCAGAGTTGAATGCTATGTTCTGTGAACGTATACTGTATACTTACGTCACTTGGGAAGAATGCATTTATGCAATGATACAATTCCAGTAAATTATTTGGATGTGAGGTCTGTTACAGCTCTCTGTAAAGGTAAAGCTGGGAAAGTAATGAGGTTTGAGGATTGTCTTTAGGTTGTGAAGCTGTTCCTAGACTATAAATCCAGAATACCCTCATGGATAAAATTGCTGAAGAGAATCTACATAAACATCATTAACTACTAACTGGGAAAAGCAAGTTGGGTTTCTCCCCAAAGGCCTGAGGAGTCAGCTCTAGAGCCCCCTTTTCATAAGGTGATCAGAAAAACAAAGCTCATGCCTGGGATTGGAACCAGAGGAACCACTTACTGATTTAGCAAACATACAAAGATTCAGCACCTGGGGACCCAATACATCAGCTTGATGAAAATTCATCAGTTTTTGTCAGGATTACGAACTTTCAGTTCAGTTCCTACTCTTGGATAAGTTAGGAGAGGATTTGAGTAGAGTGGGAAGAATGAATAAATAAAGACATAAAGAAAAATAAAGAAAAGCACTGGAAATCTTACACATGCCGTTTCCAGAGAATTTTGTCCTGAGTCTGGAATCTTGGAGCTGGCAAGCACATATACCAAAAATGTAATTCAAAGTATTGTCCAAATGAAGGGCAGTAAGGCTGCTCCACAGCTTAAGAGGGCTTCATACTCAGGACAGATATACAAGACAACTGCATCTTCCTCCCAGCACAGTTAGCTATAGAAGGAAAAGGTGCAGAATTGCTTTTTCCTCTCGTAAACTAATATTCAAATATGATCTTCTTTAGTGTTCTGCATGCAATGGGGGCTAAGTTATAAAGAAAAGCTTGAGAATCCATTTCCTTCAGTCCACACAAAATTCTGAGGTTTCCTTTCCTTACTGGCATGTATGTCTCCAGAAAAGATAGCAATCACGTTCATTTTCATATTAAGTCTCAGAAAATAAATAGATTAATTTACTTGACAAGATAAACTTTTTAACTGCAGAAAAAGGCCAAAAATATTTGATGCATACTTGATTTATAAGTGTTTGAAAAATGTTAAAAGATAAAAAAAACCATATTGCACAAACTTGACATTATACCTATGTCAGTACACTCCGATACAGAGAAAAATAAATTATCCATGCACTGAATTCAATGTTCAGAAGCTAAGAGATTCTTCTCAAAGTCAGACAGTATAGTTCTCATGTATTCGGCTCTCAGATAGAAAGAAAAGGCCTGTGGGGACAGCAACAATCTGTGTTATGCAGTTCTTAAATTTTGGTCTGTGTCTCCTTTATTGTGCTGGATTTAGTGCCATCATGGGAAAAGATGAGGTCAAGGGGAAAAAAATCATGCAGGATACCACAAAGCTCTAGCTTCCGTTGCAGTGCGAAAGCTCAGATAGTTTCTGTGAAAAAAAAAAGTCGTTACAGAAATACATAAAGGGCATTTTAAAATAATTTTAATAATAAAATGTAAGTCAGAACCATACTGAAAAGTAGATTTCAGCTCAGTGAATTGGTTTCTCATGCTTTATACAGTGCCAATTGCCATGTAAATAGCTATGAAATAAAGTAATGTATAATTTAGGACTTCCATGTTTCACAAAGTGAGCATCAAAAACAACTTGATATATTAAGTTCAAAAAACATGTTATGACCTTTAACACTCACATGTACAGAAAAATCTGGAGGACAGAAGAAGAGACAATTCATAGTCCATTTTAAATTATGGGGTAAAGATTGTCTTCAACTCAAAGATTATCTTCGACCTCAAAAAGATTTCTGGGGTCAAAAACCACCCAAACCCTTAAGAATTACAAGCACTGAAGATTTGAAGGCTCTTTCCAGTAACAACAAGGATCTGAGCTCATGTTTTTAGGATCAAATTTCTTCTTTATCTGGTTAGATGCAACAGAGATTGCATCTTTCAGGTCAAAAGTATTTATAATCTGTTTTTATACTATGGCTTAAGACTTGACTTTTCTCCTCAAAACATCTGTATCAGCACTGTTCTAGTTATGCATACCATCTATCTGATACTGTGTGCCTGGCCTCCGCTTTAGCTTATACCACAAATTTCTCATGGCAGAGGAACCTCCAGGTGCTCGAGGGCCTGGTTCACTACCCCATGGGCAGCAGGAACCTCACTGAAGCAGGCCTGGCAACAGATACCACACCCGAGTTTTTCTAAACACAATTCAGCACGTCCTTTGCCATTGCGTATGCCTTGGTGCTTATTTCCAACCTGCACCACTGCCCATGTCTCACAACAAAGAGGACAGAGGACCTATGTCCACTAAGAAGTGTCAAGATGCCAGGACAGGACCTCCTTTCAGATACCCCTACTGGTATGCACCTGCCTAATGCCTTTTGCTAGGAAAAAAACCAGTTTCTCCAATTGTGAAGGGTTTGGGTTGGGGTTTTTTGGTGTTGGTTTTTTTTTTTCTTCTTTTTTTTTAGTTAATTCAAAGAAATGGGAACTTGTAAAGAGCATTTTATAAAAACAGTAAAACAATGCAACTAGGACAGTGATGCATTCATAAAAAATATTCCCTGGGTACATATAGATCTTCCAGTCCTTCTCCTCTTGTCTCTAGAGAGACTTATACAGCACTTACTTTATATCTAAAGGCAAGCTGACATTGGGTTTTGGGTTTTTTTTTGTATCTACAGAGTTTATCTAAAAGAAGGGAGGCAGAACCAAAAGACACACCTGAGTAGGAGAAAACGAAAACAAAGATATAACTCCTCTCCTTTCTTTAGGCTCACAGGTCCTATCAATCATTAACAAAAAAACACATTCTTCTTTTTTTCAGACATCTTTTGATGCAAGTTATTAGTGTCAATGTTGTAGTCAGGTAAGGGAAGTGACAGGGCAGGCACTCCTGACATTTGGGAAAGACTGATGTGGCACGTCAGTGCTGAAGAATATTGCTGCTTTGGGCTGCTATCTGGGGTGCAATGAGTGCACAGTGTATTAGAAAAAGTGCACTAGATGTTTCTTATTGCATGTAATTTGGGCAAAACTAAATCTCAGCTGAATACAGAGTGAAGCTAGAAACATCTAAAGCCATCATGGGAAATGTAGTTTCAGAGCAATGAATGCTGAGGGAGGAGAGAAATAACTGTTCAACAGGCGCCTCATGGAGATGAGTAGATTTTTCAAACCTTATAGAAAAAAAAACTTCACAAATAAAGTAAGACCAAGAAAGTGGTGATACAGAAATGCTTACTTAAAATAGTTTTAATACACAGAGCAAAATGTGTTCGCAGAAAGAAGAAAATTCACATCTTGGAAGTCTTATGGTACATGGATCAAAAATACTTAAAGATTGCTCAGATGCATATGGCAAAGCAAAGTTCGGGTAAAACACTGTCAATTACAGGCCTGGATGACAGAAAGGATGGTCTTGGAGACATCAAGCATTTTGAGAATTCAGTTGATAAAGATGATGTCAGAAATATTTTTGCATGCAATAAATCTAAGTGTTATCAATATGATGGTAAAAGTCATAGAATGGGATCAGTCCTAATACGGCAATAGAATAAAAAGTTATGGAAGCGTCATTGGAGCCCCTGATCCACAAAAAAGAAATTAAATCCATCAGATCAAGATACTCAATAATGTCAGGGGACAGATACATACTGCTGGCTATAGCTCAAATTGTAGGAAGACAATATGGTAAAAAATTTGATTTCCCATAGATTTAAGAGGACAAAATTAAATTAGATAAACTTGAAATTTAATCAAATTATTAAAGGTAGATGGGGAAATTGTCAGAAGCAAAATGAGGAACTGGAAGAAAAATGACGTAAGTAGTTGTGTGTCATTTTGTTTACAGAGACTGCATCTCTCATTTTAATTGACATTTTCTCAGTAAAGCTAAAAATTACATATCTTGACCAAAACACAACCGGGTGCCATACCTAATGTTGACTTCCAACATATTTTGAAATCTACTTTGAACTCTGCCATTAACCTGTGTCACAGTTTTTGTCAAATAAAATTCTTCGTTAGGTCTTCATCACTGTATTACATCAGTACTACATACCAATGAATATTAATATTGCAGATTAATAACTATGAAATTATTTAAAGATAAAAATCTTCTTAAAATGCCACATATTACTATTGCAAGCAAAGGGCAAAAGGTATCTCACAGGAAAGTGGGTTGGTAAGCAACAAAGCCTGTTGTTTTGCTTTCTGATAACAAGAGATAGCTGCACAGCCTGTATTTAGAGAAAGCAAAGTCCTTGTCACCTTTTTTTCATGAAGAAAATGAAACAGGACAAAATTTGAGCTGCTTATTCCTGTATTAACAGTCAAGTTGAAAATTGAGCAACATTTTAAGAACACTCTGGTAGTGCCTGTTTCATTTCTATTTAGCAACTGAGCCATACTGTGTGAAAGTCTTCACTTTGGAAATTGTTATTGAATTATGCATATGCCACTCTACAGTTTCACAATAAAAGATAAAATTACCACCTTAGTTTTTATTTTATTTGTTTCTACATCAGGACCTTTATATGTTTCCATTCTGTTGCTTCTCTGTAAGCAGTTACACCACATTAAATAAAAAGGGACAGGAGAATAAATAATGTAACTTTGATCTGCCCTTGAAATCACGCTGCTTTTAAGCAAGAGGCATCTGGGTGTTTCCATTCTGCCCTGAGTAGCTTTAAAAGTAAGAGAGGAAGGTGACAACATAAACTGTTACAATAACTCTCTCAGGGGGCTGTCTTTCTACAGATGGATTCTGCTATTAATGCTTTTGTCAGACTTCTAACACTCCTACAGTTCCTCAGCTAAGGGTTGTCTTGGGTTAGTGTCCAGAGTGTTTGTTGCAGCAACAGCACTAGTAAACTGTCTCTAATCTGACTGAATGGGTCTGAATAGGTTTTACTGGTTAATCAAGAAATTATGCTATTAAATAATCTAGCAATTTTGATTTTTCTATTTTTGTTTTCCTGTTCTGAAATACTTTAATGTGAATGGCAAGCATTCATCATTTCTGAAAAATCAAGGTAATTGCAAAAGGCCAAGGCCATGTCATAATCACAAATTGAAAAATTCTGTTACTACAGATTAGATGCCTGAAAAACATTTGAAGTTGAATAAGAAGCAATATCTTTTTCCTCCTGCCCCCTAGGACAAAATATTGAATAAAAAACATTTAATTAAGGCTAATCTCTAGGGTACTGAATTGTTTCCATTAAATGAACACCTCTACTGACTTCTGCTCATTTTGGGAGATTAATTGAAAGCAATTACATCTTAGAACTGTTTTGTCTTCTAGTCTTAATCAGTCAACTCCTATGCAGGTCTCCCACCTCTTAATGATATTTTATCTTGTAATCAGTGTATGAGATGGTCCTTATAATGATATGTACTTCAAGCTGTGTCTATTTGTTAACTTTTTGTAAAGTTATAGAGCATTGTATTTGAATAGGAGCAGAGTCTACACTTAAAGTATACAAATGTAAGTATATTGCAGAAACATAAGCAGAGATATTTGACTGCAGTTAATGACAGTCTAATCTTTTTTTTAAAGTGACATTGTGGATGTACGTGTGTGTATATTTCCATATCTGTGTATATCTATGCAGGAGGAGAGAAAGAGAATGAGAGAGTTGCAGTTAACATCAGTAGTTCAAGAAGGAACATAACATTTCAGATCTAGTCCCGGAAAAAAAGGCAGAGGTCTTATTTCTAATTTCAAATAGCATTGGTTATTATCTCTAAATTGCAATATTATCTTCCCCTTCCTCCTCCCCCCTCCCTCCCCCNNNNCTGGATGACAACCACATCGGTGGCATATTTTAATATCTTTATATATTAATAAATTGTATCTCAGAACCAAGTCACTGAAAGGTCTTTGGGGAATTGTTATATTTCCTTGGAAAGTATTTCGTATCACATCTTTAAGCACACACATAATCTCTATGACTTCACTAGAATCTCTGACTTGCACACATAAAGTCAAAATTCCTAAATTGTACAAAAGTTAAATATTCTTATCAGGCTCATATATTTGAAAGCCCTGTATTCTCTACTAAATCCTCCTTTTTTTTTTTTTAATTTTTTTTAAGTTGTAAGGACTGCACAAAGTCCTTAAAGTGAGTGTTACTTTTCATTATATGATAACACTTTCTTAAGTTGTAAGAACTGAAAAAAATTCCCTTTGAAATGGATGTTACTAAATGTCAACAAGATGCTAAAGTGTAGTGAGACAGGACAATGGATCTGGCAGCTAAGAACTTTCTCAGATGTTTTAAATGTACTGCCTAAAAGTTATCCAGGTGCAATTCACCATTTTTTCATATAATGAACGGGTATCATTACTCCATGAAGAGCATCCCAGATTTAATACCATTAAGGATAAGTACCCAACCTGATGATGCTTTGCTGGATCAAGATGAATGTCCATGCAAAGTATAAATACATAGACAAGCTATTATCAGAATAATACTTTCTTTGTGATTCACAAAAGCAGATTCCCCCTCAATACACACCATAGTTTAACCTTTGCCCATTTCTAGCAGTATATATAAGTACATTGCTGAATCAGTGCCTCAATCAGAATAATTACACTGATGGCATTTGAGTTATATCAGCTGGAAGCCTGAAGGCAAGGGTAGAAGAAGTTAAGTGGAATATTTAAATATTTAAAACTAATGATTAAGATTTTCTCCATCATGCGTGCTAGATATTTTAGTAATTTTCATTTGGTTCTTTGGGTTTTTTTTTTAAATAGACACATTTTATTGTCTGAACACTACATTGAGTCTACCTAGTCTTTCAAGATATAGTTTGACTTTGACTTTCAAGAAAAAAAAAAAGATAAAGAAAGATACTGAGTAATGATGTGAATCAGAAGATCAGCTGGTACCGTTTCCCCCAAGATTACACTTGAATAATCGTACAGTCTCCTTACTGTTAGAAGTACCCAGACCCAGTGGACCCCAGCATGAAGGTAATTTTTCCCATCCCTGTCTGATTGTTCATTTAAGGTTCTCAAAAGAGTACAGTACTAGAGACAGCAGCTTTATTTGAGCAGCTTTTATTTGGGAGACACATAGCCTTTTCAGAGTAAACTTGGCTGCTTGCATCTAATATAAAATTATTTAATTTAACTCTTATACTGAGAGTAACTGAAGTCTTTGAAGCTTTCTGCTTCACATGGAAACAAGGGCCCAACAGAGATACACAGCAGACTTTCTGGTCTTGAACACACAGTATACCCAGTTGCTGGCCCCAGAGCCGGGTGTCTCCAGCTGTTGGCCTGGGCCTCACAGCCTGCTTCGCCCCAGGATTGTCTCCAGAGCTGACACTCAGCCTGACCTCCCATCCCACTACTAATCTGGCTTTGTGTTCGCCAGTGCTCACACACACGGACCCATAACACAGAGTGCACCTTCAATGAAAACAATTGGAAATGAGATTTAGTGAGAGGATAGGATAAACTGTGCTTAAGTACATGGATCAGTCATGCAATTACATTGACCTGTAGCCTGTGCACATCATCATGCCCTTTTAATATTGTTTTCCTTTTATTTTCTCATGTTTGTTCCTCTTTTATCTACCTTAGTCTTTCCCCAAAACAATCCTCTAAAGACATACCATAAAAAGTTTTACACAATCCTAAAATGCTCTTCCTTCCTGCATCCCATAGGCAATAGTCCACTTAAGTTCACCTGGTACTACAAAGAGAATTTCTATCACCAATTCATATTGGCGAGCTACACACCAGATTAGTGGCCCAGTTCTACTCCTTTGATAGTTTTAGGAGCAGCTGACTCAGTGTTCTTTAATTTTCCCTAATTATATTTTCACTGATGAGGCTACTGGAGTTCCTCCATCCACCATTGTATTCTTGATCCTTGCAAGATATCTGTCTGATCTGCATAGCCTTTCAACAGATAATCTAGCAGCTCCACCCCCTTCCTTCATAGTTTCCTTTACCTTTTCTTCAGTTTTGGGCTTAACGTTGGAAGCACTCTTGCACCACAAGCAAACACTTGCACTTCCTAACTTTGCCCATATGTTTTAGTAAGGACTATAATTTCCACGTTAGGACTGTAATTTCCTCGTTAGGACTATAATTTCTTAGCCATCCTATGCAGTAACTTCAGAATATACCTCCATGCTACTTAAAAATGAAGATACTGCTTAACTTAGTTGATCTTCATGCTCTGACTTTTGTTAATTCTTGCAGTATTGCTGATTGATAATTTAAAGAAGTTGAGGAAAAGGAATAAATTTTGCTTTAAGGAAAAAAATCATGTAATAACAGTATCATTTTGTTCACCATCACCCTACTAGCATGAAGCTGCAGTTGTAGAAAACCAACCAAAGTGATTTTCACTGACGTAGAATTTGAAGACAATTATATTTGGAAAGGATTGCTAATTAAGACAAAGAACTATAGAAAAAACCCAGCAAGGTGTAGTTTAGTAATGTGCTTTTGCATGTGCATGTGTTTAATGCTCTCCAGCAGAGAAGAGAAACATACCTTTACTTTTACTTTTGAGATAGTAGCAGAATGACGTGGCTACCAGCAAAAGAATATTCTATAACAGTTTGTAAGGGTAACAATTGAAGATGTATGTTGTGTGATAGAAAAACAAAAGGAATTTTTCATTAGATAAGACAAAAGTAAGGCTTTTGAAGTCCTCCAATTTTAGTTATAATTAAAAGAGGTTCTTTTATTTTTTATTTCTTTTTTAGGCAATGAAGAATTTGCCGTGTAGACCCATAAAGGAACAGCATTGGGTCTGCGTTTGTTTTCCTTTCCTCATTTACATGTCTAAGACCTTGTCAGCGGCCTCAGAAATGGAGAGCTGTTGGAGTGTAGCAGACAGCAGATTCACAAAATAAAATTGTGGCTTTTAAGCACTTTTTAAATACAACCTGAAAATCATAGACTATAGCACTAATGACATTTTATATTGCTTTAGTGCCTCTTATTGAGTATTATTTTCCTCTGTAGTTTGCTAGTGAAACAGAAAGTAATTTAGAAAACTAATGCAACAGGATCATTGCTAACTTCTGTAATACAGAGAGCAGCTGAAAGCCCCCAAGAAAACATCAACAATAGCACCAACAAATACCAGAGATAAGGAACAGTGTAGTGTCAAGCTATGTGGTAACTATTCTGTCATGCAATATTCCTTTGAAATTGCTAGCATTAGAGCATCAAACATACCTTTGTAAACTTGAAGTGTTCATCTACACGAGGGCTAGGCTTTCAGCTGCTTTAACCTGCACATCTTCATGAGCAACCCTAGAAGCAACTGGCTTACCAAGTGCCTACCAAGACCTGTTTTAACTTGTGACAAACCATCCTAGAAGAAAATTCTTTATTGCACTGGTAAGTTAACAGGAAAAAAAAAAATATTCTGAATATTTCCTGATAATTAATACCTTTTTCAGTAGAATGTGTGCACATGCACAAGGTCAGCCCACACTGCATTTTTTTTCCAATATAATAAATGTTATTAGCACAGTTTCCCTGGTTTTGTATACTTAACATTGCATGGTTTTTATAAACTGCGGTTACCACTGGAAGTAAATATTTTTTTTCAATCTGAGCTTTAAGGTGAGTGATTTTCCCACCTCATAAATCTCAGTCTACGTACTTTGTAACTCAACAAGAAGCAGGATTTAGAAGTTTGCTTTGACAATAAGTACAGGATCTCTACAAATCAATTTTTCATGGTTGTAATCATTCATGATTCAATGCGAGCTAGAAAGCTTCTAAGACTTCAGTAACTCTCAGTGTAATAGTTAAATTCAATCACTTTACATTAGATGTGAGCTGCCAAATTCGCTCTAAAGAGTCTACATATCTTCCTAATAAAAGCTGCTAAAAGAAACTTTTTTTTCTCTGCTACTGCACTGTATCTTAAATGAATGAACAAAAATGACAATAGGTTGTTCAGTCAGAGTCAGCACATATAGCCCAATGCACTTGAAAAACAGGAGATTAATTCCTAGAATTCTAGTCAAACGTGAAAAATAATTTAAGATCACTTCAGCTTTGAAACTCGGTATGTCTGAGAAGTGTTCTTTCAAGCAGCTGCCCGTAGTGAGGAGTATTTTCAAGCCTCAGTCACTACTTCAGCTGATGAAAGCAAAAGGAATAGGAGTTGATGTGAACTGCACTTTTACAGAGAGCCTGCAGTGGAATTGCTGGTCTGCTGTCACTAGTAAACATAACTTAAAGTACCATCAAAAGTGATCAATGGCATAAATATAGAGTAATAAAAAGAAGGAAAAAAGAGGCAGTACAAAACCTCGTCCATTTTACATGAATGTAAGATTTCTGACTCCTAGGGAGCTATTCTTCATTGTCACAGGCATGAAAAAGTGTGCTAGGTTCCCATTAGAAAAGTGCATGGGAGCAATGGAGGGATAAATTCTAGCTAGAGTGAGCTTGTTGTTTCTCTTCAAGGAAGCTATGAACATTTACAATGCATCTGGCTCTTGCATAGGAATCAGGACTTTACTGCCTGGCATGGTAGTCATGGTAAGCTTTGCAAAGTTAATGCAGAATTAAGGATAAAACACCAATTGCCCTTTTATACTTTCTTTTTTTTTTTTTTTTTCATGTCTCAGTCATGATCCTTTTTATGTAATCTTTATGCAACTAAAGATGTGTTCAAGCACCACATTGGCTTGAATTGTTCAAGAATTATGTATGCATGCATTTGTTTATATGCATAAGAACCATGTATTTATACATATATCAACTAACTGATTTCCAGCCTTCTACTATTAAAAACAGTTAGACTCTTTGCCTGGAATCTATTAGCAAATTTGGCATCAAAGGGCCAAGAAGGCTCAGCTGAAAAATTATGCTGCCATTAGATTTTTGAAACTGTGGGACATAAGGTATTCTCTTTGTCCTGAATTCCCAGTTTAATTACATTATACTATGCATGCTGACAACAGAAAAAGCATCTCTTCAATAAACACTTTTAATCTGTACAAAACAGAGTAGCGATGGAGAGCTCTGTGGCACCATAGTCTTTTACACAGTGCTTTGAGGTTACCCTTGCTCATTAGGAAAACACACATGAATAATTAAGCAAAAATGAAAAGAGAATCTAGGCTTTCTGTATCCTAGCTGAACATACTAATGCTTTTTGTTGGCATGTGGTAACCGCTGCCTACTGCAATGGATATTTTAGATATCTGAGTATGTACTTTTATCATTTGTTGAGTCAGCCAGAATAGATTTTTGGTTTCAGTTTTGACGAAAAGGCTTACTTCATCAGTATCTCAGGCAACTAGACTTATTCACACAGTCTTATTTTGGTTGATTTTTCATCAGGATATCTCACTGTGCTTTGCACAAATGAGGAAGCCAATCACCAACTGCAAAAACTAATATGGAAAAGGGAAATTAATTTTTTTCCTTTTTAAGTAGGGGTATTAAACATCAAGACTGGAGTACAGTAAGTATAAATGACAGCACCTCTTCAGTACCAGTCAGCCAGAGCCAGGGAAGAAGGAGTCTTCCTCACTTTAAGTGGTGAATTGACTTAATCCAAGCTCCACTGAGGTAGAGCAGAACAACTCGAATTATCAAATTAATCACCAAGAAGGTAAAATACACTGCCCCAGACATTTCCTTTTTCTTTCAAAAGGGCCACATTTATTAGACCGTGCCAGCAGAAATGCATTTGTTTTCATGATGTAGAAGCTGTTGCAAAAGCATGTATCTTCAAGTTAGGCAGAATTTACAGACACTTTGCACCTGGAGCACAGCAACGCACCATCTGTGACACCAACAGGCATCAGCAGGACACGTGAAATGTGACGGTTCATATCACAAGGGAGGAAGTGACTTTGAACAATCATCCTGAAGCATTCAAGTTTTCTACAAAATTTCCAGACACTTCAATTTCTGCTTCTGCATGAGCCCAGAAACATGATTCAGTCTTCACAGATACTGGCATGTTCCAGTCTAGTTCATTCTCAATTCATTTTGGTTTGCTAAATTAGTTTTCCCTCTGCATCCCCTCCAGAGCTCAGTTCTGAAGGATTCTTCTACCTGTTTTTCCTACAACACCAGAAAAAAACAGAAAGTTTGTCTGTTTGCCTAGAAGTTTAGCTTCATTTAACCACCTCTTTAGAGCACCATTTTATAGGTAAACATTATGATTAGCCTGAATTTTCTCAGGTGAAAGAGAAATGTGACCCAGGATGAGTGCTTTAACCTCTGGAGAAAAAGTAGTGATATTTTCTTCTTCTGGCTGCTGTGAAATAAGTACCTACTAGATAATAAGTCTATCAAAGCTGGGGGACCCCAGCCTTTTTCAGCATCTGTTAGAGAAAGGAAACACTTTATTTTTTTATATTAATGCCAAAACTGCTAGTGATGTGAAAGGGGCATGGAGGATGGAAGTTTTTACTATAATTTTGTATTATTTTTTTTTTCCAATTTGAATAAATCTTTTAATCCTCAATCAAAACATTTTTGTGCTGACAGATGGACCTGACTTTTCTCCAATTCACAGCACATTAAATCAGGTGATAAAAATTATTATAAACTAAGTGACAAGAGTGCAGATTAGAGTAAAAGGAGACTTAATCACATAACTTTTGAAGAAGTATTTCATTTGATGTGGCATCTGTGGGTGTTTTCCTTCCATCTTATTTTCCCTTTTTAGGTTTCTTCAGATTTTTTTCCTATATCTTTAACATTAAGCTTATATCATAAGTAATATGAGATTTTTTTCTTTTCATTTGAACTTCTATTTCATTAATACCTGCTTAGTAACAAAGACTTTGCATTATTTACCCTCAATGAGTACTAACTCAGATTTTTTAAGCACCAAAGCAGCAAGCACTGCTTATAGGCATGTATATTTAGCTTTGTCTAAAAGAAGGTTCTTTTTTTTTCTTTTCTTTTTGTCAAAAAAGGGCATATATCCTTGACTTACAGAGATGGAGAAAAGTAAGTTCATTTTACTGAAGCGCTGAAATGAAAGTCTGCTTTGATTCAGGATACTAGAATACATATGAGAGCACTGGTTTTGTCATAAAAGTTTGAGCTGAGCTTTTATTACCTAATCACAAAAAATGACATCTAGATAGAGACAAAGTCAGAAGCACAGATGGAGAGGAGCTAAAAATCACTAGATCAGAGATAAAAACTGAGGTAAAATTGTGACCAAGAGGTGACAAATGCCAAAGACAAGGCAGAGCGCTGAAATAGGCTGCCCAGAGAGGTGGTTGAGTCTCTTGTCTCTGGAGACATTCAAAACCCACCTGGATAAGTTCCTGTGCAACCTGCTTTCCAACTCCACATCATTCTGTGATTCTCTGATTCTCTGATGATTCTGCGAGTAAATTTCACTGGCAAAGAATAAAGAAGAATTCAGGAGTCTATTTTCTGTATGAGGCTAATCATAAATTTATCTGTGTCAAAATGGATAAAAACGTGTGCATCCAAGTATTTGAACTCCTGCAGCTTCTTAATGGAGCTCTGCAGTGCCCAGAGCTAACTTTCAGGACAGCATTGCTTGAGGCTAAAATGAAATTAGCAGCATGGGCCTGATACGTCTCCTCCTGAAATAGTGGAAGCTTTCCATTCACATTTATGAGAGCTAGATTGAGCCTGATATGTATTTCTGAGATCCAGTACACTAATCATTCTCAATATTGCCCTTTTGATACAATCCACTTCATACCTAAGCTTTTAATCTACAAGAGACATGACTCCAAAAGCTACCATGAGGAAAGGTTTTACAGCCTTGTCTCTCCATCCAACTTCATGGGCTCCAAATTAAAGCTTAAAGTAATTCAGATTTAATATTATTTTTTGTGTCTAAGTTTGTCAAATATCAGAGAAATATATTTTACTGAAAGATGCATACTTAACAATTGAACGACAGTACCTCATAAACTGAATCATACAACATGAA
Source organism: Thinocorus orbignyianus (assembly GCA_013400375.1). Lineage (NCBI taxonomy): Eukaryota > Metazoa > Chordata > Aves > Ciconiiformes > Thinocoridae > Thinocorus > Thinocorus orbignyianus. The sequence goes on from VXBW01006842.1 coordinate 75,593, forward strand.
TAACATGGTTTGAGATAATACCAGGGAGGTTGGGGATTAGAGGGAATGGTTCTGGATTTAAAAGTCAACATTTCAGAGCGTAACTATAAGGAACAACGCACCCAACAGTTGTATTCATTCCTGGATTTTGTTATCTAATTACACTTTATTGAGGCAACAGGATCCCATTGTTGCCAAATATTGCATAAGCTATTAAAATTTGGGAAAGGAGGTATACCCTGTGTGTATCACCTCTATTCATAGCAATTATAATTTTACATACAAAAATAGCCTCTTAACATCTATTGATATTAACACTGGAAAGGGAGTAGATTTAAATATTGGGTTGCACAGTATTTTAAGGACTAGCAAAATATCTCTAGTTTATTTTTAATACCTATTAGTATTCTCCACTTCACAATCAGTGAACAATTCATTACTCACGTGTAATGTACTGTCTTACCTAAAAAAAAAAAAAAAAAAAAAAAAAAAATTAAAAAAAAGTTATTATTTTAAACAAGTTTAGTCAAATCAGCTGCCTAAGTCTTAACTGTGTTAGGCAAAAGGCTGATAGTTTATCACTGTCTGTAACATGTTCACTACCAGCCCATTTAATACCTCTTGAGCTGGTATTCAAGAATTATCTACAATATGAAAAAAGATTCTTACTTAATTTGTAGTCCAACTAATTGTTTCATAGCTTATGAGTCCAGAGTTTCAACGAACAGGAACACAGACAAATTCTTTTCAGAAACTGTCTGCTTGAAAATAGTCAAGAGTTCAAAATTTAGTTTTCTGATCTAGTAATAAAATGAGATTTTAATTATAATTAGGACAATTATTTTTAAAATTCCAATGGAAATTTCTGCTGCCTTAAAATCTTAAGATGGAAAGAAGTTGCAAAACTAATGTTTCAGAAACGTTGACAGCTCAACATAAATCTTACAGTGAAAATGTCTACTTTCTAAAAAGAACTAGGGACAACACAGTGCCTTTCTGGGGATGGGGGAGGAAGTATTCTTAAAATAAAATTGCACCAGTTTCACTGATTTATTCAACTACGGTTTAGAAAGACATACAAAGACTTCAGTGATAGTTCAGACTAGCCCCCAGGACTTAATATCATGTTGCAGTATCTTTCGTTTGCCAATGAATGCTCTATTGTGGCCAATCACTGTAATCCAGGTTGACTCAAATGCAGTTGTCAGGCTCAGAACCTGAAACATCCTTTGGAAAGCAGCTTTTTATTTTTCTTTTATTTTTAAATACCATCCATACAATAATCAGGGTAGCTATCTCTCTTCACTCCTTGGCCAGAAATGTAAAAGCAAACACAATAATAAAATGAGCATAAAGTACATACACAGTCAGTACAGAATAAATCAGTTTATCTCTATAGGAAGAATGCATCAGGAAGAGGTTTACAAATTTATTTGAAAATGTCTGGATAAAAAGAGGTCACAGCATAGCAATAAGGAAAAGGATGTGCACTTATGACTTCCAATTATAGAAGTTGCTACTAGTCAAGGGTTTTTAGGCAAAGCTGATAGTAAGAGTAGAGACAACCTATAAGTATAACTCTAGCCTGTAATTCAGGGAACACCTTTGGGATAGGAAACGACCCTTCTCCAAGACCCAATTAAATAGGACTATAACGGGTAAAATAGATATCTTAGTGAGGACTACATAGAATCATAGAATGGTTAGAGTTGGAAGGGACCTTAAAGATCATCAAGTTCCAACTCCCCTGCCATGGGCAGGGACACCTCTCTTGAGAGCAGGTTGCTCAAAACCTCATCCAGCCTGGCTTTAAACACTTCCACAGATGGGACATCAACAACTGCTCTGGGCAACCTGTNTTCCCACCAAGTGAAAGGCAATAAATACAGGGTTATTAAAACAAACCCTCTGGTGAAAAAAAAAAACATAAACAATCCCAACCAAACCAAAATACCCCCCTTAGAATTCATGCAGAACATTATTTTTTTTTTTTTTTCATGGAACAGAATGAGTATTTTAGAACAAGATAACTGATTTGAAGTCAAAAGTATTTTGCTTTCTTGGCAAAACTTGTCTTTTTCTGCAGTTTTTGGTGATTGTTGCTTAGATAAGAATTGTATGGGCTTTGAAATATGAGCCTGTGCATTCTTGCTATGTGGAGCAATACATTTATCGCTGCTGTTAATACGGCTGTAGAAGCTAAACATCAAAACCATATTTCAGTATTGCAAAGGTGCTTAGGTTAATGACATTTAGAATTAATATAGTTAAAACTATTTCTTAGTTTAGGAAATCAAGGCACAGATGGCTTGCTTATTTGCATATAAATTACATTAAAAATTGTTTACCCAAGACTTTTGGCCCCATAGAACATTAAACAAAATTGAACCTTTTTTTTTTTTTTTTTTTTTCCCTTCAGGAAGAATTCTCTGTGGTTTTGGTTATTGTATGTGTTTTTAGATGATAACTTGTGCTTTATTAGAAGTCTGAAGATTCAACATCAGTAAGGCACTTAATACTTGGAATCATTAATTCAGGACTCTTGTCTCAAGTTACTCACTTTGGATGTCTGCATCTTTCCACAAGCATCCTTTGCTGATTAAGTCACACAAAGGTGGGTGAAAGAAGCCGTGAAATAAAGACAGACTTCCCTATGTGACGATAAAAAAAAAATCTGAATTTGGAGATTGCCCTTATTATATGAGACAGTTTATCCTTATTAAATAAGCTCAATTTAAGCTCCAAAGAACAGATCACACAAAGTGGAATAAATGTGGTTCTCAAACAATGTTTAACCTGAAATATAACCAAAGGCAATGGCAGATGTCTACACACCTGTGTTTGCTTCTAGTGAGTGTGTAACTGTGACAAAAAGGGAAAAGGACTTCACTGAGAGGTTCAAATTAACAATTGCTTTGGACTTCACTCACAGGTCCAATACGCCGCTATTGCAGGTCCAATACGCCACTATTGCGGGTCCAATGGGTACCATGAACATATCCTGACACAGTTTGAAGAGGATATAATGTTTCAATTAGGTCAGTGTTTTATATTTGAAATTGTTTGTTTCAACCATATTGTTTCCAATTTTGGCCTGTGACTTTGACAGCGTTGATACACTGTGATCATAATGCATTCAAATAGACGTACTGATATTAGTTATAACATCCTGTTACAGCCATTATGGCTGCAAACATGACTCAAAAAAAAAAAAAAAACCAAACCCAAAACCAAACACCAAAAAACCCAATATTCATTATCTTTACCTACTCGTTTTCGATCACACAGGATTGTTTTAAAAGGATTTTCCTGAAATGGTTGAGCAATCTGTGCTTTCTAACCTTACATGTAAATATTTCTTTATACAGCTCACTTCTACTTGCTTTCTCATCACACTCTAATCCATTCCCAGTGAATGTGCTTTCTAAGTCGATAATAGTCTGCATTATTGTATACCAGTATGCACTAGGGATGCAGAATAGAGCTGCAGAGAACCACAATACTTTTTTTCCAAGTGGAGTCTTACCTCCTTTGTCCATGGTGGATTTCCACACTAGGATGACAAAGGGCTCCCTGGCTGCTGGAGAAATGCTGCCCAAATCTGAATTCTTAAAAAAAAATTTACTTTAGTGACCACAGATGTGGGGAAAAAGTGATTTCTTTAAACGATTCAATAACTTGCATTTTCGTAACTGTTTGCTTCTTCGTATGAATCTGTGCAGTTCCACTGCAGAGAATTTGACACAGCTCTTTGGAATGCATTTTAAACTATATTTTATGCTGACCCCTTGCCTGCATATTATGTCATATTCGAGCAAATATTAAAGAATATCCTTACCCTGAATAGTTGTACCTAGTTCCAAGGGAAAACCTTAAGCTAAATATTGAAATGTTAGTAAAGTAATGTCTTTTCTAAGTTCAGCTAAGATAATTGGAAAGAAAAAAAAAACAAAACAAAACAACAAACCGCCTCTTGGGCAGAAAGCCTTTTTCTCAGGTCTGCTGAACGTGTTTGCGTGTTTTTTTCAGCACTAGAATTACTTGACATTTGGTCAATTCTGACTCTTCTTTCAGTAGAATATCTTTTTCTGTATACGGTAATCAAGCCCCTTACTGACTTAAACTCTATCTTCAGTCTTATTGGCCTCTCCCATTAAAACAGGTATTTCAGATTCCTTGGTTTACTGTGAATGAACAAAAGAAATTTCTTGGTTTGTTCTTCATTCATGTTTCCAGTGCTTTTTCTGCCTTTTTTTTATATATTGTTTCACTGCCACTCCTGTCACTTTCACAATTTTTCAACATATTATTGCAAAGGTAAATGGAATAGGTTGGTCTTAATTTTTTTTTAATTATTAATGCTGCAACATTTCAGTTAAGCTAAGTAGTCTACACAATAGACCCTTCCAAAAACTGTATCTGGCACTGCAGGGATTAATTAGAATAAACAAGTTCAAGTAGAATAAGTATGATTAATCATTTTATTTTCCCACTACTGTTTAGGGATTTGAAAGCTCTTGATTAGGTGTTATGATATAAAGTTCAATGTTTTTATAAAAAAGTTTTGCTTTTTAAAAAATATACACAACTGCACACACTGTAAAATAAACAGAAACTGTCATTGAACTTCAGTGAGGATGCAAACTCTATTCTTGTATATAAAACGGTTAGTGGCAAATGTTATAGCTAATTAAACACATTCCAGGAGAGTTCTGCGCTGCTACCCATACACAGTTTCAAGTGTTGTAAAACATCCAAATCTATTTATGCAAGCAGTGAAATCAGCTTTTATACATTCTATCTTAATTACTTTTTTCTTCATTAATGTTTTTGGCTTTTAGTTTAGGAAAAAATGTACAAACACACTGGCCAAAACTTATGTGACATATACAGAATGTTTAATAAACACTTGTATCAATACCTAAATAATATAAAATGCAAATACCCAACCTTACCATCTTTAAAGAAAAAAGCTTCTTATTATAATATATTGTCTTTGAGAGGAATAATGTACAGTCAAATCAATAAACTATGTAGGACATTTCCAAGATGGAAATGGAATATATATCTTCCAATTAGGAGTGAAGCACTTCAGGATCTTTAGTTTGCAAAACCAAAATACTGTAGTGAGAAATCTTTCACGGATATTGATTATTCTACCTGTTTGATGACCCTGAGCCATGATACAGTACTTAGCACTTACTTTTGTGTGTGAGATAGCACTCTTTCTTTAAAATGTATAAATAATTGTAATCCATCACATCAACATTCAAATTTTAGCTTTCTCTATATCTGTGATAAAAAAAATGGTTTATACATACTTGTTTTGACATATAGTCACAACAAGTGGTTTTATGGATACATTTAGGTAGAAAACTATATTAATCATTCCTAATGATAAAAATTATGACAAGACTTAAGCACCTTATTTCCTTTAGCCAAATTTTTGTCACCACCACATAATGTGAAGAAAGATACTTTCAAGGAATGTTTTAAGTGCCGTATTATCTTTCACTCTCAAGGACTCTTTTTTTCCCCAAAGATAAAAGATTCTATACGAGAGTAAGATTTTTTGGACTCACTGAAATACCTTTTCAGTTCCTCCTGGAGTCTTGAGACCAATAAAATACTAAGAAAGAGTTTATTTTCTTTTATTCCTTCCACTTTTAAGAATACCCTGAAAAAATTATGCAGGAGCAAAGCCTAATAAAAATCAGCTAGAGCGTCATTAAGCAAACTATGCATTCATTCAAGTGTTGGGGATCTTATTGAACTAAAGAGATTTTTTTCCCCTCCTCTCATATCCTTCTACCACAGTCTCACATTTCCCTAAAAATATGCACATGTGCTATTGAAAAAATGTTAATCCCTAAGAAGGTATGGAGCTAACAAGCCAGTGATAAAAACTAATTCTGCAGTCACTCTAGTATAACAGGTGTACCTTGCTTTCTCCTCTGTGAAAGGCAAACAGGTTGGGAAGAGGCTATGAAAACTCAGAATTCAACAAGAAGTCTTTCCTCTGCTCCTGCTTTATACTCTACAACATTTATCAAAGCTCATCGTATTCGCTGGTCAGCAAGAAACAGCAAGGAAGGCAAAAGAAGAGAATAGAAAAAGGTACATTTCAACATCAAGGAAAAGCAACTTCCTTATTTAGAGCACTGCTGAGACCTCAATGGTGCCGCTTAAAATGCGGCTGCAGTGCATTTCCATAGAACTGACTTTTTTTGTTGCCTGTGACTAGTTAAATACAGAAATGTTATTGTAATTTAATGGAGAAGACTTTATTGCTTCAAAATCCAGATTACTTTGCATTTTGTAATCCAGGAGGAAGTATATGAAGTAAATTCGGAAGAAAAGAAATCATAAGATTTTAAATTGAAATTATTTATTTGCTTCCCTTCTTATCATCTCAAGACGGTGCTTTGTGACTTATTTTACCTTGATTTATACAGCCTTGATGTTTGAATAAGATTACTTAAGGAATACAGGTTTTCAGTTTAACTTAGGTAGTCCAAAAGATTTTTCAGGAGTGACATGGAGTCTCAGGAGTCTCATGGAGTTTCAGGAGTGACTCAGGAGTAAATATGGTTATTTTTGCAGCGCTGTCTATGACATATAATAACCCCATGCAATCTCAGAGATGATTGCCCTTGAAAAGATTGTAATTTACTAAAGCAATTACTGGATTGATGTGTTGTTTCTTGTTATTCCAGTCTATTTATTTTTTATTAATTGATTACATCCTCTATGTATTTTTATTAATTTACATTCAAGTCTTCAGCAATAAATTAGTAGACAACTAGTAGCCACCCTGTCACCCTGTGAGGATGACTGAGAACTGGAACAGGTTGCTCAGAGAAGCTGCAGCATTTCTGTCACTGGAGATACTCAACAGCTGTCTGGACAGAGTCCTGGCCTTGTTTGAGCAGGCAGAGCTGGACAAGGTGAACTCCAGGAGCCCATTTTGTACTGGGATTTGCTAAGGAGTTATTGACTGACATAGTTAACCAATCTTCTTCTTCTTAACAGTTAAACAATTCAAAGTTTGTATATTTGACCCATGGGAATTAGGAATGGACAATGCACAGTGAAACAAATCCAAGCTAGTGGATGGATTTCTGTACTAGTGCACTTTTTGCTCCTTTGTATGCGGAAACTCTGTTGTGTTGAAATCTATCCACCTGTCTTTGGAGAAAAATTGGAGAAAATGAGCACCATAGATACAGCACATATTATAAAACTAAGAAGAAAAATGATAAAGGCAAAGCAATTTACAGAAAGAGTGTTCCCTATCACAAAGAAACACAGACACCGCGTACCCACAGTAACATTTTTGTAATATATCTGGAATTCCTCAGACTAGGCTGTCCAATTTTACAGCTGTTCTAAAATGGTATTGGTATTTCTTATGGTTCATGATTGAGTGTTGACAATTTCCCAGGAAACAAAGTAAAACACTACAGAAAAAAAAAAAAAAGCTGATATGAGCTCTTGGTTTAAGGTTCTTAGAAACACAGGAGCCACACAGAGATTTTGGAAAAAAAAACAAATACAAAAAGGTGTGGTTATTTTCTTTGTCAGAGTAGGGCAAAATAGCTAACCAAAGAGTCATCTACTCCAGTTCCTGAATACCAAAACCTGAATTAATGACCTTAGATTGGCTTTAAGTACAAAGGGAAAACACGTGTCCACAAAATCAGCCAATAAAATAGCATATATGAGTTTCTGAATTCTGAAATAAAATTTAAGTGTCCAGTTTGTGAATTCATGGCCTAGAATTAAATGAATCTAACAATTAGACTAAAAACATGGTCTTATAACAAACCTTCTCTGTCCAAAGAAGATTTGCAGTGAATTTGGCTAATCAGGAAGATACCTGACAGTGAAAGGGTCAGAATAAAAGCAGTCATACATTCATAAGCATACATCAAAAACATAGAATCATAAAACGGTTTGGGTTAGAAGGGACCTTAAAGATCATCAAGTTCCAACCCCGCTGCCATGGGCAGGGACACCTCCCACTAGAGCAGGTTGCTCAAAGCCCCTTCCAGCCTGGCCTTGAACACTTCCAGGGATGGGGCATCCAGAACTTCTCTGGGCAACCTGTTCCAGGGCCTCATGTTTATATACTAAACGTTTAAAGTCTTTTGTGTATTTAACAATTTTTAGTCACAACATTTTTTTTCCCCTTCTCCCCAAAAGACCCCATAGATTTATTTACTGTTCCAATAAAAACAGATTAGGAAAAGCAACACAGCATTTTCCTTCCTGGCATGTCACAATCCGCTAACTGCAAGAGTCTCTGCATTTTATCTGATTACAATACACATTCTCCTTTTTTATTTTCAGTTTCACTAAGTCAATAAGAGTCTTAGAATAAATAAGAGGGGATGAGAAATATAAACAGAAGCTGATATGAGATGCCCCATATTGTTGGAAGTTTACACAATATGACTTGCAGACTGATAAACTAATATTTTACACTGAGGTGGGATGAAGAAGCTGTTTCACTTTTTCTATTATGTCTCCTGTTATGTTTATGTTATTTCTCCTGTTTTTCAGCAGAAATAGTTACAGGAAACACATTGTTGATGCATTGGACCAGAAATCTTTGCAATGGGGTATATTCTCATCTGATAAAAATCCATATAACTCAATTAAAGCTGATGAAATTGGCCAATTTCTGATTGCTATATGTGCTACCTAATTTTTTTTTTCTTTCAAAATTAAGAGTAGACATTCTAAAGTAAGAGTTTTATCAGTAGTCTGTCTTAGTTTCGTTCTTCATCTGCCACGATGGAATTACAACACTAAATTTTCTTCTTATGCCTCTAGTCTTCCTATTTATCTTTTCAGTCAAGGATGGCTGGATAGGAAAATATGAAAAGGTGACTATAAATTCACAATTCTTAGGGTTACCATGCAAAGACTTACAGAATTTTCCATCTGTCCTAACAGCTGGAGACTTAGTCAGATCCCTGTCAGGAACTGTAATCTTTCCTTTCTAATATTTTTTTTTCTTTGGTGGAAGATTGAAGAGGTCCATAATTTACCATGATTGCTTTATGAAATGATGCTGCATAATAAGACATTCTGGCATTTTATTCTTTAAACATAGAAGAAATAAGAAATATTGAGGTCTACCCATGATTAATGAGAAGTAGTATATAATAACAGATCAGAAAATTGCTCCAAAAATTTTCAGAGCAGAATTACCATATTCCTCTGACACACAGTATATAAGGAATGAACTATATTCCTCTTTTTGTGCTCATGAAAGAGCATGAAAGCCTGGGTACAAACACAAAGCAGAGGAATAAAATTAACTCTGAGCTGGAAGTCAAACATTTTTTTTATACCCCAAGTTTCCACAACTCCCAACTTCTATTCCCAGGAAATAATATTGATCAATGTATAATTTTATCAAATTTACAGGAACACTTTATAATATTTTGTCACCTGAAGGTAGCCAGATCTTGTCTTTTGTGATTTCCTTTCAGCATGAATATTTGAAAGGCTATTTTGAAAGTTAGAAATATAAATGCTCTATGGAAATTTTGGGAGAATGGAGGGTCAAACCACTCTTGGAGAAACAATCTGATTAATAAAGAACAGGAAAAGTACTTCTTTCAGAATTAAACTAGCATCGTTTTAACGTCAATGGAAGCACTGGAATGTTTAAATGATATATTGCTAGCCAGGATACTTTGTGCTACAGTACCTATACCAAATACAGTTAAATGTATTAATTAAAAAGGCAGGCCAGTCATGACAAGGTTTAATTACCTTTCTGCTACAGACTATTTCTCTTCTATTCACAAAATAATATCCAGGTTTTTTCTTACTACAATCTTCGATATGTTTTTCATCATACTCAAAAATAATGTACAGCAAACACAGGAAGTATCATATTACATCAGCCGAGAGAAAAGACAATATGACAGGCAGGTCTTTTTTCTTTTCTTTTCTCTTCTTTCCTTATGCTTTTTCTTTCCATTTTTTTCCCCCTCTCCTTTATTGCATACAAAAGGAGGGGATAAGCTTGTGCATATATACAAATCAAAGACATATAGATCTATCTCTTCATCTCTCTCTATATATATCCATGAGGAAAACACTTTTTACGTTTAGTACTTAGGTAATAACATTTTTAGTAAAGAATCTCTCTTAGTGACCATTTCTGTAAACGTTCCATATTATTATTTTTTTAGTTTTCCTTTCTAATCTGATAAAAGCCTGTATGTCCACACATGTATCCATGACAGACTGTATATAATATTCAGGGTACTCTGAAAGATAATTTTATTTGGAAAATAGCTTCAAGTGCCTTTACAAAAAGACTGTGCAGAAATACAGAAATCTGTTTTACTATAGTCTTAAAAAAGTTAATAAAAAAGGAAAAAAAAAAAAAAGAAAAAAAAAAAGAAATATTTATCATATATAAAAAAGCCTGATGGTTTGCACTCCCAAACGAAGAGGTTTTTTCCTCAACACTGTTTGCTTCTTCTATTAGTAAAAATAAGCTCACATTTCTTGCAGAGGAAGCCGCAGTAAAACTGCTGGTGTGCACTTAATGACCAGGGTCACATAGTACTGAATCCAAAAAAGGACCACAGCTATGATGTCTGATCATGAATCAGTTCCCAACATGGCATTGTACAAGCTGTGTATGTATCTGTAATACTAAGCAGACATTTTAATCAGCTTAATTCTAACTAATTTATCTAATCAGAAAAAATATTTCCTGCTTACTCTGTTATGTTGCTGACAGGAAGTACAACTGACATTCAAAACTACAAATCATTGAATTTGTGTATAACAACTCAAGACCTAAAAGGAGACAGAGTAATAGGAAAAGACATCTAGTATTTAATCATACACATGGTTTTAACTCAGTCTTTTTAGACTTTATTTCAGTTTTTTTAGAATAAATCTACATCATTTCAAGAAGCATTAAAACCAATGGAGTGATTCTGCCCTTGCATATTGGGTGTACTAAAACTGCAAAGAACCAATGTTTGGTACTATGAAAAAATAATATAAAAAAAAAACAGGAACAAAACCACAAGCCAAAAAATAAAATCAATAATAAAGAGCAGCTGAGTCTATATGACTGTGTTTTGCTTTATCACGCATACTTCTATCAATAATGGATAGGCAATCCAGCTGGTTTCACTGTTACACAGAAATTTACTTATATCAGAATGGTTAGAGTTGGAAAGGACATTATCATCCAGTTCCAACCCCCCTAATCTAGTGGAAAGTGTAAAAGACACCACCCCCTAGATCAGGTTGCCCAAAGTTGCACGCAGCCAGGCCTTGAACGCTTCCAGGGATGGGGCATCCACAACTTCTCTGGGCAACCTGTTCCAGTACCTCACCACCCTCACAGTAAGGAATTTCTTCCTAATATCTAATTGAAATCTCCCCTCTTTCAGTTTAAATCCATTACCCCTTCTCCTGTCCCTACACTCCCAATATCTCCTGTAGTCCCTCTTCAGGTTCTCAAAGGCCGCTATAAAGTGATGCCAGAGCCTTCTCTTCCACATGGTGAACAATTTCAACTTTCTTAGTCTTTCCTCATAGTGGAAGTGCTCCAGCCCTCTGATGATCTTCGTGGCACTCTTCTGGATTCACTCCAACAGATCCTTCTTATGGAGGGGGTTCCAGAGCTGGACACAGTACTCCAGGTGGGGTCTCCTGAGAGTGGAGAAAAGGGGCAAAATCACCTCCCTTGACCGGATGGCCATGCTTCTTTTGATGCAGCCTAGGATGTGTCTGGCTTTCTAGGTCGCAAGCACACATTGCTGGTTCATGTTGAACTTCTCATCAATCAACACCCTCAAGTCCTTCTCCTCAAGGCTGCTCTCCAGCCATTCTCTACCCAACCTGTATTTATGCTTTGGATTGCCCTGACCCATGTGCAGGACCTTGCATTTGGTCTTGCTAAACTTGATGAGGTTCACATGGGCCCTTCTCGCAAGCCTGTCAAGATCCCTCTGGATGGCATCCCTCCTATCCAGCCTGTTAACCACACCACACAGTTTGGTGTCATCAGCAAACTTGCTGAAAGTGCACTCCAAGTGCACTCCCCTGTCCATGTCTCCAACAAAGATGTTAAATAGCACTGGTCCCAGAACTGACCCCTGAGGAACACCACTCATTACTGCTTGCCGCTTGGACATTGAGCTGTTGACCACAGCTCTTTGAGTGCAGCCATCCAGCCAGTTCCTTATCCACTGAGTATTCCACTTGTCAAATCCATGTCTCTCCAATTTAGAGACAAGGATGTCATGTGGGACAGCATCAAATGCTTTGCACAAGTCCAGACAGACGATGTCAATTGCTCTGCACTTATCTATCAATGCTATAACACCATTGTAGAAGGCCACCAAAGTTGTCAGACATGATTTGCCTTTAGTGAAGTCATGCTGGCTGTCACAGATTATCTTCTTATTTTCTATGTGCCTTAGCAGAGATTCCAGGAGGATCTGCTCCATGATCTTGCCAAGCACAGAGGTGAGACTGAGCAGCCTGTAGTTCCCCAGGTCTTCCCTTTATTCCCTTTTTAAAAATGAGCCTTGTGTTTCCCCTTTTCCAGTCAGTGGGAACTTCACTGGACTGTCACAACTTCTCAAATATGATGGATAGTGGCTTGGCAACTTCATCTGCCAGTTCACTCAGGATCTGTGGATGAATCTCATCAAGTCCCATGGACTTGTGTGCCTTCAAGTTCCTTAGATGGTCTCAAACCTGATCTTCTCCTACAGTTGGCCTTTGTCTTCTGCCACCTGGGCAGCGTAGCTAGAGCGCTTGCTAGTAAAGACCGAGGGAAAAAAAGCCTCAGGCTTCCCCATATCCCAGGTAATTAGGTATCCTACTTCCTTCTATAGAAGCCCCACATTTTTGCTAGTCTTCCATTTATAACTTACCTATAGAAGCTTTTCTTGATGCCCTTGATGCCTGACCAGATTTAATTTCATCTGGGCTTTAGCTTTCCTAGCCTGATCCCTGCCTGCTCAGACAATTTCTCTGCATGACTTCCATAATACTTGTCTTTCCTTCCCCCTCTGTAGGCTTAATTTTTGAGTTTGAGTTTCTCCAGGACCTCCTTGTTCATCCATGCAGGCCTTCTGGCATTTTTGCCCAACTTTCTTTCAGTTGGAATGCATCGCTCCTGAGCTTGGAGGAGGTTATTCTTGAATATGAACCAGCTTTCTTGGGCCTCCATTGCTTTATCCCACAGTATTCTACCAAGCAGATCCCCAAAGATGCCAAAGTCTGCTTTCCTGAAGTCTGGGGTAGCAATTTTACTGTACGCCCGCCTCATTGCCCTAAGGATCTTGAATTCCACTATCTCAATCATCATCTCAAAATTTGATGAAATTTCCCTATTAAGAACAACACAAAAACACTAATCATTGTATGTAGCAATGAATTAGAAGCCGAGCAAAGCTCTTCTCTTAAAACTTCATAAGGATAAAAGCAATGTATTAACCTTTTTTAACATTTACTTAATATCTTATTAATGAAATAAAGCTTTAATTTTCAGGCAAGTTATGTTTTACTTTCTCCGTTTACAGTCAGATAAATAATAACAATGGATAAATGATTCAGGAGACAAATATCTTATTGTAGATATAGAGCTGATTAAAGACGTTACTTCTCCTTGCATACACCATGCACTACAGGATGTTATACTTCTACGTCTTTGGTAGCATAAAATCTTTTGTGAACAGTTCAGTCAAAGTCAAGTAATTTACTCAAACTAGCTTTTAGGTCTATAAACATAGCTGTGTGACTTCATGTAGATGAGATTATAAGCTGCTCATGTGATCCTTCTGCCATTACAGCTGCAGATGATAGTCATATGGATGGTGTTAAAGACTTTAATTGAAGCAGCTGTTCACAAAATGAGCACCTGTTGATGGCAAAAGGGTAGGTTCTCACCTTCGTTTTGAAACGTAGAGAAAAGTGGCTAAAAATTTCCAGCAAACTAGAAATGTTTAAGCTCTACGTTTGGCTCAAACTTGCAAATAATCCCCCAGCTTTTTGATTTCATGTGCAGACTGAAGTCAATAGGTGTGATTTTAAGATAAAATGTACCCATGGATGAATAAAAAAAAAAATCAAAAGCAGACCGAGACATTAATTTTATCACAGACTTTATGCTTCTTTATGCATTTGTATTACAGGTAATAACGTAGGACAAGGGGAACCAAGTGCAAAAATGTCACTGACACAGGATGTCCTTCAACTTTTTATTCCCTCATACTATGGGGCCCAATTAATTTCTGCTGTGCTATCCAATTTCATTCTGTGAAGATAAACTCATAGTTTTCTGTCTGTGTAGCAAAGAGAGATTCCAGGTACCTTGTTTCCATCAGGTGACAATTCTCAAGCCATGAACCCTCCAATGTAATTTATAACCCACAAGGTCAAAAAGATCAAAGGAAGACCAAAATATGATGCTGTTTGCCCTGTATTGTTCTAGATGCAGACTGTGTTACAGAGCAGGATAAAAGGTGATTATGGAAGACAAACCTGTCGAAAAAAAATTTTCACAGAACATAACCTCAAAGTCCAAGCAGTATCAAGCTCTACTTGGATAACATCTTACAGAGTGCACTGCAGGCTTTCTTCTCATATGGAATAACAGATAAAGAAAGGAGAAATACAAAAATTTGGGCCTGCTTCAAATCCTGGCTTGACTACAAGCTATCTGATTGACCACTGGCAAAATGCTTAAACATTCTACAAAATGGGGATAATCCATCTTATCTCCTAAGGACTAGAAGAGGATAGGTTCATGCATTCCTTTGGCTTCAAATTATGCTATACTGAGGGAAAATTATCACTTATAATTGATTTTCTCTCTCTGTAGACATATATGTAGAGAAAAAAGCACGTATAACTGTTCTCTGAAATATATTCAATCCTTTTTTGGTTTTGAAATGCCTTTGTGTTTTTAGAAAGATCTTTTTTGTTAGGGGGCACTCTTGCCTGGGTATAACAATATAAATTGAACATGAAACTTATAGTAGGCATATGTAAAAATTGATACTTAAATTTTAAGTTGCAACTATGCATTTTCACTCTCCACATTTCATGTGTTCATTTGTTTGTTACATGATCACCTGTGCTAGCATCTGCAAGAGTTGAAGCCAAAATGGTGTCACCAAGCATAGAGAAAATTTCTAATTGAATATGGTCAAGATACTGTGCCAAACAATCTTATTATTTTCAAAATAGTTGAACAGCTTTAATGACTACACATCTTAATAATCTTAGCTTTGTGCCTTAGTATTTTTAAAACAATGGCTGCTCGGACACCAGGCTGCATTTTCTGCCCCTGTGGATTCAGTGCTAAGACAGAGGGAGGAGTGCCACCTAATGATATGTAGGTAAGTACAGGTTACAGCTGGTGTCCTCTAGTTGCAAGTTTTTGCACTCTCCGCTGCCTGTAGACTTCATAGAGATTCAGAGGTGGCTAGTTGATTTCACAGTTGTTTGTATTTACAAGTACAAATACAGAGCTCTTTGTATTTAAAATCTGAATGGGGAACAGTCATCATCTTTCCAGTGAGCTTTCTAACTACAAACAAGCTTGAAAGCATCTCAGCCTGCCTTTGAAAGTCTGTTGAGTACAACAGCCAGGCAAAGGCATCAAGGGAAAAAAATGAAAATCTTGAAGTATCCTAGTTTGCTTTGCTAAATTCATAGGATTTAGGCAAGAAAATGATGACAGAAAGTTTGGGTTCATGAATGAGGAAAATACTACAATCTAACAGTAGCTTCATAGAGAAAAGTGCTGCTTTTCCCATCACAAACCTGAGGATTACTTGGCAGAATGAAAAGATAAATACTTTCACAGTACATTTGAAAAATTGCATGTAAATTGCAAAGTTATATTCAATAGGAGTAATATTTAAATGCATTGAGACATTGCAGGGGGTGTCAGTCACATTAATACATGCCTCGGGTGGTTGAATGTTCAAGCACTCCTTGTCTCCCATTACACCAGAGGAATGTGTTAACGAGTCCGTAGAACATAATGCTGTCATATTTTAATGCTATGTTAATTTGAATGGCTGTGGAACAAATCCTGGGGCTAGGTAGGAAGATCCATAACATGGAGCCAAATGGAGCCATGTGTTTTATCTTGATCCCTGGCCACTCAGGCCTGGTTCTCCTGAGTGAGAATTTTCTAAAGTCAGCTTGACGGAGGGAGAGCTTCTACCTTACCTCAGCTATCTTGTCCTCAGGGATGGCTGATAATAAAACTCCTCCACTGGGGATTATTTGGAGATGGATTGAGCATGAATTTTTGGCAACCTTGCTGCTTCACAGAAAAGTTGAAGGATGTTTTATATCTTCTCTTTGTTATGTGTTCTGAGCTAACAATTCCAAAGGAAAGATGAGGAGAAAAAGGATTGAAAGGCATTCACTCCTCAGCACTTCAAATGCAGGCTTTTAACAAATGTTACAACCCCTCTTTTCAAAATGTAGCTTATTTTAAATATTACAACAATGAGAAGACCCTCTCTGGCTTCAGCATTCCAACTGATCTAGGGCAGGTAGGGCTGCCTAACTGGGCCAAGAACAGTCTGAGTTACAGTGTGCTTACTGGAGAGCGATAATGAATTGGCTGAATTTTTTTTTTTTTCCAAACAGAGATTGCCTACTTAGCGTTTAGCTGACATGGGGAATATTGGTTTCTACACTGGTACTAGCAAACTCTTTCATTCTCTTGGGTGTACAAACAAGAATACTGTTGTCTTTCCCTAGCCCATTTCCCATTCAGAAGCTCTCAGAGGAGTTGTAAGTAAATGTAGTGAACCATAAAATGTCTCCGAACAGATTTCAACTCTATTTTAAATAAAGAAAGCTGAACATGGGAGTGAAGACATTCCTAAAGACAGTAGTAGTTGCCTCAGTCTGGATGTTTCCGCTTGCATCAGCATCACGTGTTGGCAGAGTAGTTCTGAAACACAGAAGGCACAGCCCTTCTTGGTGCAGACTATATACAGACTATACAAGCCTTTGTGGCTCCACCAGGAAATCCAGCAAGCACTCATGCTGTACTCCACTTTAGGTCCAAACGTAGTCCTATGTCTTCCCCTAAACAGAAAGCATTTTCACATCAGTGTCTTCACAACACTTGCTGCGCATCCTTTCTGTGACCTTGTAAACGATTTTCTGAAATAAGGCCTTTTACTTACTTTATTCTCCATTAGTCACCAGTTCAGATTTCTTTTTGGCCAGGTGATATAAGACTTAAATACTTCGATAGACATTGTCAGTAGAAGATCTGTACCCTCACAATACCTTTGTCTCATAGTTGTGTTTCACCTGTCGTTTTCTATCAGCTTCTCCCAGAAAGAAATTCCTTCCTAAGATTGTCCTGTCCACCACTTTGCACCACTAATTGAGTGAGTTTAATACAAGGAGAGAGAGAGTGTATGGGGGGGTGGGTGTTCAGAGTTTAAAAAGAAGGAAGGTCTGATTATAAAAATTTCAAATGAGAACAAGGAATTTGCTTAATTCCTTTTTCTCTTTTTAGGCCTCTGCTCCTGATGACAAGCATACACTCCTTTTCATAAATATCTTTTCTCTGCCTTTTCCTGTTCAATAGAATGTCTCTTTGGCTTAGTCTAAACTTGCTTCTTTTACAGGCAAAATATAATTCAAAAAGTTTCAAAAGAAACAATTAATGACCAAGTAGTTGTAACTACAAAAAAAAAAAAAAAGAAAAAAAGAAAAAAAAGAAAAGAAGTGTAGTTGTGAGAGAAAAGGAGAGTGATTACAATTCAAAGATATTTTAAGCTCTTTCAAGCACTTCTTGGCAAAACAAATGAGTTACAACCTCAGCTTTGATATCTTTTTTCTCCAGCGTCCATTATACCAGAAGTTCATTGACAGATAAGGATTTATTCATGCTATGTCATGTTGTACTTTTGGTGAGGATGGATATTTGGGGAATGATTTTTAATTAGGTGAGTTTTTTCCTTTGCTGTTATGGACAAAGGTGACATACCCCTTAAAAACTGAGATCCTTTTATAATTACCTTTGAGAATATTTGCAAATACAGCTACAGGGAAAAATTACAGTGAAAAGTGTCAAAATGAATAATCTCAAGTAAGAAAATGGTTTTAAAGATTGTTAATTTTTTCACCACAACACAATAGTGAAAGATGCCATTAGATGCCTGCATTATAGCATATGGAAGTAAAAGCTCCAGTATCATACCTAGTTTCCATGTGTAAATTCCTATCAATCAGCTCATCATGCTCTTCATATTGCATTACAACATCAAGCAGTGATCATCTCTGAAACTAGACAAATGATCTGAGTGCAAATGCAAGTTCAGTTTGAAAAAAAAAGGGAAAAGAAAAATTGACTTGATAAATATTCCTTATTGTTTGTTCTCTTGTCCCACTGAAGACTGCAGCACCTTGCCACTTTAAAAAGAGAAATTAAAAGTTATTAAAAGTAATTGAAATACACAAGCCAAAGTGGCAAACTCTGATGTCCTGAAAAGTAGGCATAAATAAGAGATGAATGAGTCTTTCTCCAGTTCTGAGTCTATTTTCTATCCTCTCTGACATAGTTCAGATAAGTGTTTAGAATTATTGGTAAAAGTTAAAGCAACTTAAGTTGTAAATTTGAAGGCAATGAGTTAAAATTCCTGAGAATAACCCCATTCAAACCCAGAATTGTGTCATAATCAACGTGTACTTTCTGATGGAAACCATCCATACAATGTGCTTTAGCCTAAATATACTTTAAAATAGATATTTTAAGCTGGTTTTCTTCACTTTCTTGCATGCAGCATGTAAACAAGATGTTAAGGAAGTTCCTGTGAATAGAATTTCAGAACAGCAACTGAGGGCAGAATTAATTACATTCCCTGGCCACAGATAGTTTAAACAAAATAAATCAGGGAAAGTGTATCAAACAGCTTGTTTCTGAAAAGAGAGTGACTTCAACTGTTTCCCATTTGGAGATGCAGTAAGCACTGAAATAAGGGAAAATGCTTCACCGAGTTCCAGTGATACCCAGTGACAGAGCATAGTAGTAGATGTCGGAGCCCACTTCAACTGTGGGACTACACACAAAGAGTTTATGAACCTTACTTTCTTCTTTTTTAAAGCAATACACAGATTTCTGCTAGAAGACTTTGAGCATTATGTCAGGTGTAATCAGAAGGTATAGGAAGAGATCTACTTGTGGATGAAAAAAAGTGAAAGTACTTTTAGGTTTATTTTTAGACCTGATGGCCATTAGTTATAATTCCCTATTTGGTCTTCAGGTATACAGAGATTTCAGAATATTGGCACTGAGTTACTGTTTTATCAAATGTCTGTATAAGGATGCTATCATAAAGTATCATTAAAAAAACAATAACAAAAAGTATGTTTACCTTTTTTTTTTTATGTTTGTAGGCATAAATACTTATCTGCAAATAAGTACTTTTGGCAACCCTGTAGAATGCAACAAAACAGTGTATTGTATACAAGGGCATAAATATAGGAGAATTGTTTTCTTTTAATAATCTCCATAAATTTTACTAGGATTTCTTGCAAGCACTTTGGGCTTTGTCTCTGAGGTATGTCAGATGCATTGCATGAGAAAAACGGAGTAAATGAGAAAAAAAAAGCAGTGGTTATTGCCTAACAAATTCACATCAAAACAGTTTAAGATCGTGCCCCAGAGGCTGAGCATGCATACATGGCAGTTGACCATATAGAGCAGCAGTTCGTTTTGATCAGATTGTGTGGGTAAGCACTAGTTCAGGGACACAGTGGCTTCAATTTGTGACTCAAAAGAGTCAATACCTTTAATGTTCTGTAAAAAACCTCTTCAAACACTACCAGGTACCAAAAGCTATTGGAAAATCACTTTTTGTGCACAGTGCCATATTTTCTAAATTTACAAGTTCCCCGATACTTATTATTTTACATCCTCTTTATATACTAACAATAGTATATTGTTGACTCACACTTTCAGTTTCCAAGCTTTTTATCCATTTTCCTGTCTACTTCAGAGAGAGAAATAGGTCCTTCAAAGGAGAGATTCACTTAAGATGTTTATATTAGAATGAGCTGAATCCTTTTAACATAGCTCTTATTTCTCCCCAGTGCCTACAAAGGTAGTCTGGATGATGATCTCGGGATGATGATGACACTCTGAATGCCTAAAGTTAAAGAAGATTAGTTCTGCCCTAATTCCCAGAGTTGGCATCGCAAATTATGGTGCAGAATATTTGTTTTAATTTGTTACAATACATTGCAAAGTTTTCTTGGTATTAATTATGACAAATCTTTTGAAAACAATTTAAGTAACTATACAGTTTGTGATCCTTTTACAAAGAATCTTAATATTTTCACTATCATTAATGATAGTCATGTCTCTATTTAAAATTGAAGACTAATTTCACTTTTCCTCTTAAGAAACTGCCTGATAATTTTTTTATATATGTGTAGATATATATGTATATTTGGATTACAGTATAAGCCTTTGTGGAAACACCTGAAACTGTTTCCATCATTACTGATACAGCACTGAATCAGATTTTTATTTAGGGACTTCGGTTTTGGTTTGGTTTTTTTGTAATTTTGTTTGGTGGTTTTAATATAAGTATTTCTGTTTTAAAAATTCATAGAGATGCGGTCAAACATAAGTCATAGATTCAGAACAACCTGGCAGTAACACCTTGCCCATTTATTTTAGTGATTTTATTTTTAATGCAGTGTCAAACCACACAGAATATATACGTGAGACACAACATGTTATGGGGAAGAACTGCAGGGAAAAGAAACGAGAGGAAACAAATGACCTGAAAACCGCTTTCAATCTATAATCCTTCAATTTATCTTTAATGCTAAGTCCTTCTCTACTGTATCTCTGTGTATCAGCAAGAAGAGATCCCTAATACATAATATGAAAATGTATGTGATATAGAGTGAATGTACTGTCTAGAGATAGTAAGATTATTACATATATATGAAATCTTAATTGTCACATTAATTGTAAACCACCACATCCTGGGAAAATGCATTATTATTCAACCAGTTTTTGTACCAAACCCTAATAGTACATGCAATCATTAAAAAGAAAACAAAACAAAACAAAACAAAAACAAAAACCCACATATATATATTGACTTTCTGTGATCTATGCTTTTTTATTTTTTTCTTTGTAAACGGGTTATCACTGTTAAGTCTTCTCAGCCTGGCAGGAATTATAATTATCCTTATTATAACTTGACATAGAAGACAGAACAACAGCCAAATTGATGACATTCTGCCTTTAACGCTAATATTTGGATTTGCCCTTCCACTTAAAATCATAGAATCATAG
>VXBW01006843.1:0-58412 GCA_013400375.1 Thinocorus orbignyianus
AACCATGACGATTCTGTGTTTCTATGATACTGCTTTTCAGGAGACAACCAGCTTCCACAAACCAAACCAAAAAAAGGTGAGTAAATTACTTTGGCTTAATGCACTTAATTTAGAAGAACACATTGTTTAATTCTTTCTTCATCTTTATTCTGCAGTAATCAGGTCAGTTTTCCTTTACTTTTCCTGAAAGCATGGATGTTAGAAAATATTTCTGTTACCTCACCTTGGGGATTCTCATATGATCCACCTGATGCTGGTGAATTTAACTTCCTCCTGATCACCATCCACACCAGCTAGTGGACGTGCACTTTGGTGCCTGTGATCTGTCCAAGGACTGTCAGTCCCTAAGACCTGATACTGCATTTTCAGATGACTGGTACAAACATTACCAGTGGAAAGAGGAATACAGAGAAATGCTTTCCTTCTGTGCACCTGTGGGGGAGTGACATGCCATCTTCATATTCTGCTGGCAACCATCTGACCAGGGCTGTTTGAAGCTGCTAGCAATGAGTTTCTCCTGACAAAGCGAATGCAAGAACAGCAAAATATTAGTGTCACCAAGATCATGGCAGGGCCAAAAGCTCATGGATGTGGAGAGAGACAGGAACCTTGGGATGGGACCACAAAGTGATGTACAACGGCTGAGGAGCTGCTGTGGGTTTGGTGCTATTAATGAGCCTCAGGTTTGATAATAATAACAATTCTAATCATAATATACACCAAGTCTCAGCTTCTTCCAGGCAAGAACTCAGGTTGCTGGTGACTTCCAGTGTCATCCAGCCTGAAAAAGGGCCTTCAGCCTCAGACCACGGGTGGAAAACAAAGGCGAAAGCTTAATGTCAGAGAAAAGGGACAAAGGCTCAAGCCTGTTCATTGAGTGGTATTACCAGTGACCTCTAATACAAATGGTGTGATTTGGATTGTGTTACCATGCTGTAATTGGATCAAGAGGATTGGATTATAGTTTGATTAGACCATTAAAGCCTTAATTAGACTAATAATATATTTAATATTGGAGTGCATGTGTAAGATGTGTTCTCTGGTTGCCTGTCACACCCCGTGGGTGAAACGCTGCCTAGAGCCGAGCAATGGTGGGACACAGCTGAGCCCACCTTCTCCAGGGCTTCAGGGTCTGGTTCATGTTCGATGGAACTGTCCTTATCCCAGAGCCCAGAGCCCTCTCCTGAATGACAACACTGCTGTCTGAAAATGGAAGGCGGCAGGTAGCTGTCTCCCTTGTTCTTGTAGAGAAACCTGGGGGCTAAAGTGTCCCCTTGGCCGGCAGATCCATTTGAGTTCCTTCCCATGCCAGAGGTGTTCCCAGAAGATGCTCTGCCTACTTGGGTTTTTGGAATCTACTTGTGTTCTTGGAAATAGGGGAGGAATGAAGAATGTTCCTATACTGTCCCTTCTGAAATACTCCACTCTAGCACAGCTCCCCTTTCATTGCACTGGGAAATCTCTGAATACACTGAGAAATAGTTCCTGTATCACAGATTACAGTCACACCCCTCCGTTTTTCCAACCACGGGACAGGCAGAAGGTGCTCTCTCCAAGCCCATGTGTCCAGATTTCCTCTGAGGCACAACATGGGTCATGGAAATGGAGAGATCATGCCCCAGTGTGGCTTGGGGTCAGGAAGCACTTTGAGACCCTGCAAAGGGGCAAAGCCAAAGAAAGCCCAGGAGAAAGCAGAGAGATGAGCTGGAGGGTTAGTCCCCAGCACAGAGGTACTTGCATTTTGGCCAAAGCACTAGTTCAGGTACAACACCAAGAACCCTCAAAGCAAGACTGTAATTTAAAATCCCCACACATCTAGGAAAAGACACTGTGAGGTGTAAAACCCTGAAGAAGGCATCCTACATGGCCCATCCTTGGGGATGTGGGTCTAGTTCTACTGATGGAGGACCCTCTCGTTGACACAGCCCCCTCACCTGCTGTTGCACCCACCAGCAGCAAGAAACATCACCATCTATTTTCTTACCCTGCTGGTCACATTCAGTTGCCTTGAAAATCACCCCCAACTGAGGCAGCGCCATCGAGCCTGACAGACAGTGACCGAGAACAAATATTGTGTAACATACCGGCCCTGCTGGGTCTGCGGTGCCTCCCAGGCTCGGGGAAGATGTTCCCTTCTTATACCCTTGAAATGGTTTCTTATCAAAGTATCCCCTAGGAGAGCACCAGGGGCTGCCATTTAAGGTTTTGCTGCTCAAAGCTGTGCTGGGGATGCTCTCCAGAGCAGCAGATTGCTTCTTCTGGTTTGGAAAACATTAAACCCAAAAAAGTCGTGGTCAAATTTTATTTATGATTACATGTTAGGTCTGTGCAGCAGCAGAATGATTTTCTAGCATTAGCAATCCTTTTTCTTTCTTCGCCCCTCCCTTTTTATCTCCACCATAAATTTCTAACAGCTACAGTCATCCCAGTGGTGTGTTACCAGTTCTTTCCCTGCTGTGAAGCAGCCGGTAACCTGTATCGCCACTCGTTCGGAGAAGAAACCCCCATGTGTCTGGGCTGCACAAGGGGACACTGGCTTTGCATTTCCATGAAGCAGATTTCCCTGTAGGTGGGAGAGAAGTGGTGGAGTTCAGCCAGCAAAACCTTTCTAGCTATTGCTGCTGGCGCAACATGGCCCGAGTCCCTCAGAGGTTTCCTGGTCACTGTTGCCACCAGCAGTTTGGGTCCAAGCACAGCTCAAGAAGCCACTTGTGGCCTCCTGGGCAAAGAGAGGAGAGGTGGCAGCTGGGTGGCCTGGCAAGTCTCTGGGCGGGTGCTGGAGCATTGCTGCTGGATGGAGAGGCCGGAGTGGAGCACAGTCAGCCCTGCCTCCCTCTTCCCGCACAGCCCACGCTGGAGCAATGCTGGAGCACCCCAAGGCAGTGTCCTGGCCCGCCTTTGCTGGAATAACGGGGAACCCCACGGGCCCATTTCACATAGCAGGAGCCCTGCCTGTGCCTCCCTGACCTGCTTTTCTTACTGCTCCTAGTTTGTCCTCTGCTCTTATCAAACTGCTCTTGCTGGGAGGCCAGGACTGCCACCTCATGAAGGACATTGCTCCTTCAAGACCCATGCTGAAGCACGCTTTCACATTGCTCTCTTCTCATTCTTTCTCTCTTTGGGCCTTTCTCACAGCATTCTGTACCTGGTGCAGAACAATTTGGCAATGACTTTCACTACTGTTAGCTGAAGTCTGGCAGAAAAAATGCTTACCTTGGGGTTGAGCTACTGTGAGTCACATCCTCCACGTTTGCTCACTCCCTACTCCAGTAAAAAAACATTATCTACCAAAGTCTTACAAGCTTTGACCCATTGGTACATTACCCACTACGTTGCAGAAAGAACCAGCGGAGTGCACAAAGCACTGACATTAACTGATCAACCCCTAAAAAACTTTTTAAGATGCAAAGAGAGCCCAGAAAACCAACTCATCTTTGCCTCACTGCAGACCACTACTGAGTCATGGCCCACCATAACCCCCTTTCATTCCCTCCTCCTAAGCCCCAGGGACCAAGCCCCGTATCTTCCTCCTCTGCCTTCCTGCCAACCAAGAGTGATCCCTGCCTGTGACATGGAAGTTCCCCCTCAAACATTGCAGCTTCTCCGTGAGGAGGATCAGGGTGGTTTCCATGTAATCTGCAGCCTGGATGGCAGCCTGAGTCCCCACCACCGGCTGTTTGAAATATCTCAGAAGCTTTATTGGGGTCAAGGCATCATCCTGCAGGTGTTCCTTTGTGCTGCAAGGGAGGACAAAACAAAGCCTGCAGGACTGAAATGGGCCAAACCAAGTGTTCTGCAGGTTACATGCCTGAGTGTCGGGCACCCCAGCTCTCCTGGCATGTTAGGAGTCTCAACTTCACACAGACAGAGCCATCCACCTCCCTGCATGGTAGATGGAAGAAACCAGGGCTGCTCTGGCCACTCTCGGTGGAGGAGCAGAGTGAGCTGCAGGAGGGGAATCTCTTAAATTGCCAGCTCCACCTGCCAGAAGACAAATCTTAGATCTTTACATCCTTGAGATAACCCAACCTCACTCAACTTTTATCCAGCTCATCAATACCTGAGTGTGATTTTCTCCATCCAGGGGTCCCAGATGTCTCCAGGTCACCCTGTCTTAATGCTACTGGAGTCTCCTCCCAGACAGAGGGGTCCCTGAGGCAGCGACGGGCTTCAGAGGACGGTTACTGACGCAGGAAGCGGATGGGCTGGTAGGAAGCCATACTCTCCCAAATGCTGGTGCCTAAAGTTGTGCTCTCCTCTCAGATCCCACAAAATGTCCCCACAGCAGCCTACAGCGGCTTGCTCCCTCCGTAGCAGGGAACCACTAGAATGCAGCAGGAGCCTGTGCTGGCTCCAGTCCTGCTTGGAGTATCCCTGAGGGATGGAACAGAACCAAGCTGGGAGGGTTGGCATGCAGGGAGGAGAGTTACTGCTCTTACTGACCCAAAAGAGTGGAGATGTGGTGCCAAAAGAAGGGAAAGGCAGGCAAAATGCTGCATTGCAGCCCACTGTGCTCCTGGAGGACCCCACGCCATGGTCCACTCTGCTGGCGTGTGGAGGAAAAGCTGGTGATGCTGCAGGGCCAGCAGGACACACGCGTACGCCCGCAGCTGAGCCCGGACCCGTCTCTCACTGGTCCCAACTGCCCTTGTAGGCTGTGTCCAGCAGCCACTTGGGCTCCTCCACGATGCTGAAGAAAGACATGTGTGACAGCTCTGCTGGCAGGTCTTGGCAAGGGAAAGGGGAAGGGCAGGGGTGAGAGCACCGTCTCCCAGCCGGTGGGGCTCTCTTCGTGCCTCCAGCACCCAGGGACACCAGCACAGCAGTGCTGGAAGTCATTGCTGCTGCTCCTTCTCCAGAGAGGCAGCCGTGTCTACAAATATTCTTCAGAGGAGCCTGAGAGTCACTCCTGGGCATGAAAAGGGTCTCTCCATCAGGGGAGGCTTCACACAGCCGGAGTGAGATGTAGGCATCATGCCTCCCGCCGTTTCACAGGAAAGCAGTTGCTACTTCTTCAAGGTATTTTGGAACCCAAATCAGTGTGATTCATCTTATTTCTAAGCCTCCAGCCAGAGCTGCCTCCAGGGAGCCCCCACAGGCACCGCTGGCTGCCACAGTGAGCATTAAGAGCCCTCATCTGCTGCTTTTTCTCATCACTGTCTTCACTGCCCCACTTCTCACCCTAGGCTGGCTACAGCCACGTTGCCAATGCACCTATGCTGAGTTTGGGTTCCTCGCCATGGCACCATCTGCCCAAAGCCCACAGATGTCCCCTTGCAACCCCAAGGAAGAAGGATACACAACCCTATTTCTCTGCTGCGTTCTCCAGTCCATCCTATAGCTGCCTGCCACCCTCACTGCTCCCTCTCCTGCTTGGGGAGCTCCCAAAAATGAATGATATCCCCATCATCTGCTGTCTGCAGGTCACAGAACAGGTGGGGAAAGCCTCTGGTGGGGCTTCTATTTTGCTACAGCTTCTTGGGAAACAAATCATACAAAGTGCAGTTGAAGGAGCTGGGATTGTTTAGTTTGAGGAAGAGGAGGCTGAGTCCACAACTGCTTGAAAGGACACTGCAGAGAGGTTGGTGCTGGTCTCTTCTCGCAGGGAATTAGGGACAGAACAAGAGGGAATGGCTTCAAGCTCCAACAGGGCAGGTTTAGGCTGAACATTAGAATTTTTCCCAGAAAGAATGGTCAGACCTGGAATAGGCTGCCCAGGGAGGGGGTTGAGTCCCTGTCCCTGGACGTGTTTCAGAGTCATTCAGATGTGGTGTTGGGGGATCTGGTGTAGGGGAGAACTTTGTAGAGTGGGGTAGATGGTTGGACTCGATGATGCCAAGGGCCTCTTCCAACCTGAATGATTCTATGATTTTATGATTCTAATCGTAGAATCATAGAATGGTTAGAGTTGGAAGGGACCTTAAAGATCATCCAGTTCCAACCCCCTTGCCATGGGCAGGGACACCTCCCACCACACCAGGTTGCCCCAACCTGTTCCAGTGCCTCACCACCTGCACAGCAAAGAAGTTCTTCCAAAGATCTAATCTAAATCTCCCCTCTTCCAATTTAAAATCCTTAAAGGTGCACCCAAAAGTGCTCCAGCCCTCTGATCATCTTTGCGGCCCTCTGCTGGACCCGTTCCACCAGGTCCATGTCCCTTCTCTGTTGAGGACTCCAGAGCTGGACACAGGACTCCAGGTGGGGTCTCAGGAGCACAGAGCAGAGGGGGAGAATCCCCTCCCTGGCCCTGCTGCTCACGCTGCTTTGGATGCAGCCCAGGCTGGGGTTGGTTTCTGGGCTGCCAGTGCGCACTGGCGGCTCCTGGGGAGCTTCTCATCCAGGAGCACTCCCAAGTCCTTCTCCTCAGGGCTGCTCTCCAGCCATTCTCTGCCCAACCTGTATTTGTGCCTGGGGTTGCCACGTCCCAGGTGCAGGACCCTGCACTTGGCTCGGCTGAACTTCATGAGGTCTACACGA
The DNA here is from genome assembly GCA_013400375.1 of Thinocorus orbignyianus. NCBI lineage: Eukaryota > Metazoa > Chordata > Aves > Ciconiiformes > Thinocoridae > Thinocorus > Thinocorus orbignyianus. The sequence continues at coordinate 6,478 of VXBW01006843.1, forward strand.
GCCCACCTCTCCAGCCTGTCCAGGTCCCTCTGGATGGCATCCCATCCCTCCAGTGTGTCAACTACGCCACTGAGCTGGGTGTCATGGGCAAACTTGCTGGGGGCACATGCTATCCCACTGTCCATGTCTCCAACAAAGATATTAAACAGAACAGTAACAAACAAAGATGTTAAATAGAAGAAGCATTGCTGAATCTTTTGCTTTTTTAAGGAAAATGTATTTTTGTGAAAATAGACTTTATTATAATAAAATTTGACATTAAATAAAAACATACCGTATCACCAACACTCGTGGACATTGTGCTGGCATCATTCACGTACCTCACATAACTGTCCTGCTCAAAACAAGTACCCACTGATACATGCAAAGAAAGAAACACTGAAAAGGATAGAAACCATGTAGTACAAAACTCTCCGTGGCTTAGAAAGGGATGTGTCTTAACTCAAGGAACACATCATCTCATATGAAAATAGCTGCAAACTCTCCATTCCCCAGCTCTGCTCTGCAGATGCTCCAGCTCAGGAGCAGCCCACTGAAACAGCCAAATAAAACTGCGGAAGAGGCAGACGAGAAATAAATACATAAATAAATAGGTAGATAAATAAATTAAATAAATAAATAAGGCGGAGTCCCCAGCCAGTGTGTGGTCAAGGTGAACCAGCCAAGAGCAGCTCACCCTTCGGCAGAAGCAACGACCCCCGCCAGGGTACCAACTCCCTCCTCCGTGGGAACCCTCGTGCCAAAACGTGACTGAGGCAGCGTGGGGTGCTCCTAGGCACAGCTGAGTATTTACAGGTTTACAGTACAAATAACTCACTCGCCATCAGCCCAGAGACAGCGAAGGGGGTTCACAGGAACAGAAAAGTGCAACTTTTCTTTGCAGGAAGTGAAGGAGTTGACACAACCTCCTTTTGGACCAGAGAAATACCAGGGTGTGTAGTACAAGGGATATCTTCCTAAGGGGCCAGGGCTTTGCTGGGAAAAGCCATTTAGCTAACTTACAGCCAGAATATACTTTTTAAATTAAAATATTTACAGGGAACCGGTGCATTGAGGGCTGCACGGAGCAGGACACGCCACCGTGGAGGCAGCTGTATCCTGGAGCTGAGGCCTCACATACACTCCAGTGCCACGACACTGCTCACAGCCACTGCCCACGCTGCGTGGGCACCCGCGGCCGGGCTCTCGGCAGAGACCACGGCACACAGACCCACCGAAGAGTTCTCTCTAATAAACATACACTTCTTCCCCTATGAAAATACTATAACCAGCTTATTGCAGAGGGCTTCTCCTGAATTTTCAGTCCCTGTGTGGACTGCGCAGGCAGTCTTTCCAGAACAATAAATCCCTTGTTAACTTTTCTTACTGGACCCAAGTTTTTTGAAGAGCTTTTTTCCTTTGAAGAAGAAGCCTCTCTTCTTTCTACTCTGACCAGGTACATCGCTGCATTTGAGAATGGCCAGCGATGCCTGCTCTGGACACTGCTCACCCATGACAAGGCAGGAAGGTGGAGTTGGTGAGGAGTCGCTCCGATCGACAGGTCCATCTGGACTTAACTGAAGGGGAAAAAAGGAAAGCAAAAGAAAAAAAAGCAGAAGTTAGAGCTGACAAAGGACATGATGCCACCATCAACCTCAGCCAGAGAACCCTGCCTTCTCCCATCAGTCTGTCTCTCACCCTGCAAGGCTCAGCTCCTTCATGGAGTTGCAGATTCCGTCAGCAAGTTTCCAGTGGATTTAAACTTTTTTGTACCCACTACCCAGACCCTGCCTGAGCTCAGACAGTCTGGAGTTCCTCAACTTTGGGCTAAGAATAGGACAGCAGAAAAGCCACACTGAGGACTTGGTGAAAGATGCTGCTTCCCAGCTGAAGACATTGTAAGTGAAGCACCTGTGAGAGCAGGGATGGACAGATACCAACGCATTGCCTGGCAGGCACACGCTGGGACAGAAGCCAGGACATGAAGGAAAACCCAACATAATAAGAAGAAAGGCTGTGCAAGACCTTCAGAAGCTCAAGGAGGTTGGCTGAGCTGGGAGGCTTCTGCAAAAATAGTCATGGTCTGTCATGGTAAGAAGAGAAATTCGAGGTCTTGCAAGGCTGCTCAGCATCCACCAGATCTAGTCACAGGAGGGACAGAAAGCAAAGCCCGATGCTCTGCAGTGGCACCAATGATGAAGAAAAAGTTCATGATGGTGCAGGACATGGAGAAGTCTCAGATCAAGCAGCACACTGCCACTGATGTGTTCCTACGTCACCTGAGAGCATTAACAGATCTGCAGTCCCAAATGATGCACTTGATGCTGCTCCTTCTAGAAAGGGGTATTGGAAATCAGAAAGTGCCCTGGTCCTGGGTTCAGTTTCCTCTTCATAAAATAACAATGGCAAGGCAGTTCCAAGCAGCAGCCATCTTTCCATGATCTCCTCTCCCTGGGCTTAGGGGTCTGGACAGTGACCATTTCTGATCTGACAGGGCAAGCTTTCCCAAGCAGCTGCAAAGTTCACCAGGGAAGAGGCTCAGGGTTTCTGGGGCATCAGACAACAATTCTGTCCCACTGCCTTCTCTTCTGCACAGCCTTCACAAACTAGCATCTCCCAAGCTCCCAGCTGTATACCTCATCCTGGCATTCCCTAAAACACAACATGACAGAGGCTGGAGCTGAAACATCATGACCTCATCCTCTCTCTGATCTGCTGGAGAGCAGCTCTGACGAAAAAGACTTGTGAGTCCTGCTGGGCAACAAGATGACCACAAGCCAGCAATGTGCCCTTGTAGGCAAGAAGGCCAACGGCATCCTATGAGGAAATCAAGAAGTGTGTGACCAGCAGGTGGAGGGAGGTCTTCCTGCCCCTCTGCTCTGCCCTGGGGAGGCCCCATCTGGAGCACTGGGACCAGTTCCGGGCTCCCCAGTTCAGGAAGGACAGGGAACTGCTAGAGAGGGGACAGCAGAGGGCCACAAAGATGATGAGGGGGCCTGAAGCATCACTCTTACGAAGAAACGCTGAGGGACTTGGGTCTTCTCAGTCTGGAGAAGAGAAGGCTGAAGGGAGATCTGATCAACACCTAGAAATATTTCAAGGGTTGGCGTCATGAGGATGGGGCAAGTCTTTTTTCAGTGGTGCCCAGTGAGAGGACAAGAGGAAACAGACACAAACTTGTACATAAAAAGTCCCATCTAACCATGAGGAGGAACCTCTTCCCTTTGAGGGTAGCAGAGCCCTGGCAGAGGCTGCCCAGATAAGTGGTGGAGTCTCTTTCTCTGGCAACATTCAAAATCCTCCTCGACACGTTCCTGTGCAACTTGCTCAGGGTGGACCTGCTTTGGCAGGGGGTTGGACTAGATGATCTCTAGAGGTCCCTTCCCACCCTATGTCAGTTTGTGATTCTGTGACTGTCTGCTTGGGTCCCACCAAGTCAGGAAGAGTTGAGTGCATGTCCTTTCAGGGTTCGTAGGCAGACACAGCTCCAACAGGGAAGTTGAGCTCATGACAGAGGCAGCACTGGGGAGGAAGCTCTATTGAAGGGCACAGACATTAGCTTCGCACAGCAAACGTGGAGAACTGCAGCAGCTGGAGCTCACTGGCAGGGGTGGATGTGCTGTGGTCGGGTCCTAGCTCCCTCTGGGAAGAGCTGCTGAATTGAGCAGATGCAGAGACACATTACTGCCACAGTGAGAGCAGTCATGCATGACGTGCTGTGGGCTAGTTTATTAAAAGAAGTCAAAAGCAAAAGCAGCACCGTTCCATCAGCCTGCTGCTGTTTTAGCAGCCTACCTCCTGTGTGACCAAGGGCACAAAAAAAGGTTGAAGTTCTGCTGCTGTACTCCAGTCACTTCACTCTGCTGCAGGAAGCAAGCACTTCTGGTACAAGATGAGCAGAAACTTTCTTGAGTCACACTCTGTACCACTCGATGCCTGTAAGGTCAGCCCTGGGCAGCCAGGAGCACAGGACTTTTATGGAGCTCTGTCTTGGTGAGAACATATGACCTCTCCCAACTCCAGAAAGTTGAGAGTCAACTACCGTCTTGCAGTGATGACTTTAAACTTTGCCTATGCACTATGCCTCAAGTGACAGTGCCACCAGACTCCCTCTGACCTGAACTCGGGGTCTATGGGTACAAGGAGGGAGATGGAACTCCTCTCCAACCCTTGTCCTTGCAGTGAACAGCACAGTGGCTGATTTCTCCTGAACTCACACTCTTGTTTTCACTTGGAAATCTTGTTCCATGCACTCTCAGAAGCACCTCTATGACTCTCCAGATACGCAGTGCTGTGTGGAAAGGCCAGCTGCTGCCAAGGCCACACTGCAGAGGGCTCGATGGCACAGCCTGGTCCACGTGAAAGCTGCGCTCCTCCTGCCAGCTCCTCCTCCAACTAACACTGCAGAATCAACTGCCGTCTATGTACCTCCTGGTAGCAGGCACACGAGCTGCACGCTCAGCGTTGATGGTCCATGCGCTGAGAAGTCTGGGAATAAATCTGAATGAATCCAGATGAACCATTTTCAGCCAGTAATGCAAGATTTACAGAGGCAAAGAGAAAAGGTAAGCCAGATGAGGCTTAACTCGGTAGCCGGCTGCGTTAGCTGTGTGCAAAAGTAAGAATCCCTGGTGTCTGCTCCATAAACCATGCATGGTGTGATAAAGAATCCTGGGATAAACCACACAAAAGCATCAGGCTGACATCAAAAGGGGTCTCACCAACACGCAGCGAGTAATCTCCCCTACAAAGCTCGGGCCCTGCGGGACATCTGGCCCAGCAGCCCCAAAGAATGTGAGGGCCCCTGCGCAGGCTGGGCAGGGGGCTTGGTGCCCACCAACCGCTGGGAACTGTTTTTCTGGCAAAGGTGGGACAGTTTTAGGACAGTTCTGAAGTGGCCCAGCAAACCTTACAGAATTTCTCCTGTAGAGCAAGGCGTGAAAGACTGTGTGCAAAGTGAGAAGCAGGTGTCCAGGCCAACTCACAAATGTCACAAATTATTTACTGTCATAAGGATCCCACAGCATCAATGTCATTATCAAGTATCCAGCAATTAAGAAGAAGTGACTAGCAGTTTCCTGTCTTTGTGGCCCAAAGTCCTGCTGATTCCAAGCTGTGGTACACGTTGCCCAGGCAGATTTCCAGGCACAGAGGCACTCTCACACACAAGCACATGGAGATATTCTCAGAAGTCTCTACAGGGCAGAAAAGCAACAGAACCAGTTCACAGATTCATCTGGCAAGAGATAAATGATACTAAAACTAGGGTTTCTTCCCTAAGGGAAACACGAAGGAAAAATGGTTCTGTCAAGATCCTGATAAAAGCTGCTAGGGTTGACAAACAGAACCATCACTTTAGTTTTCAGGAGGCGGTTTTCAGTGCTGTCTCAGGCATTATTGAATTGCACAATTTCAGGAAAACCATGCTCAAAATTACGACAAACACAGATCTCCTCCCACTGCCCCCTAAAACAAGGGGTCACACCCCCCAGCCCCAGAACTATTTCTTTAACCACTATCAAGCAGAACAATTATCCACATAAGGTTAGTTTTAGGGACTAAACGTTACTACTTCTAAGTTGATGGTGTGCAGGGGTTTTTCAGGACTACGTTCAGAAAAGAGTAAACGCAAGAAGGAAAACACCACAGGCTGCATGTATGGGGTGCTGCTCAGCCTGAGCAAGATCCTGCACAGGCTAAATGAAGCTTTGGTACAACAGCCAGGCTGAATTACAAAACCCAAATATCCAGCACAGTCCCACCACGGTTCCCAAAACCACCAGATAATTGTTCCAAACAATTGCACTTCCTTTGCAGACCAGATTATGGCTTGTCTTTAATACAGAACCAATCTGGCAGGGAAAGGTCTACCACTGGAGGATTTGAAGTTGGACTTGCTAACAGAGCCCCAGGCGAGCCTGTCACACTACAAGCAAATAAAAAAAAGGGTAAACTGCAGGTGCAGGTTCCTTAACACACTTGGCTGGGCGGGAGATTGAGGAGATCTTCTCATATAAACTTACATGGTTGTTCTCTCTCTATGTATCATTCATATCTATCACTGGACTCTTCTCTTCCTCATTCTCTGAAGAAAAGAGCCGTCACGGGTGCATAGTACAGGCAGAAATAAATACAGGAAATTAGAATCAAACACGTTCTGAAGATGATTTACAATCAAGTCTCTGATGCGTATGACTGATGCAAAAATACTCGACAGCCGCAGCGTTGAAGCAACTGCTCTAAGTTGTGAGCACGAGCGTTTCAGGGCCCTGCCTCGTGGTTGCAACTTCTTGGATACTCCTCTTTGTGCCGTATTTTTCATTGCAAAGTCACGTCCCCAAGTGTTGTCAGTTTGAAAGTTAAACTTCTTCACCTTTTTCAGTCGCCAGCATCATTTTAAGATTGACTCAGAAACAATTCAAAATGACCCACATTCCCCAGTTCAATTTGGAAAGTGAACTGGCTTTACTCTCAGGCCTTTGGCCTAGCTGCAGGGGGAAGGGAAGGGCGAGGAACAGACAGGCTCCAAACATCAAATCCAAGAAGTTACAAGGGATTTAAAAAAATCACTCACGATCCTGCTGGTGAAGCTTGTGTTAAAATTGGAACTACCTTTAATACAAGTTCAAAGCTCAGCCGTGTGTGTACGCGTGCCCCTGGTGTGTCAGGTCTCAGGCTGGACTGGAGTACTGGAAGGGAGTCTGGTTTGCCCTGCTGTCTTTTGAAAGATTCAAGTAAGACTCCTCTAAGGGCTGCCAGCCACCTTTTTGCCTTTGGGCATTTTTTGCATAGCCCTCTCTCCCCCAATCCCAAACAGCAGCTGCAAAGGTGCTTTTGTTCAGGCTGGATTTGCCAACAACATGATACAACAAGTGAGTTCCTTCACTCTTCGGACTGAATGTGTCACTGGAGTGCAGGAAGCCCCAGGCATGGTTGTACCACTGCAGGAGCTCATTTCCAGCTCAGAGATGGCCCTGAGAGTATTTGTGTTTTACACTGGCAGGTCTTCCTTCTGCCTCAGCCACCAGGTGTACTGCCCATGGGCAGGGATGCTGCAACGCCCAGAAAGCCAATCGTATCCTGGGCTGCATAAAAGCAGCGTGGCCAGCAGGTCATGGGAGGGGATTCTCCCCCTCTGCTCTGTGCTCCTGAGACCCCACCTGGAGTCCTGTGTCCAGCTCTGGAGTCCTCAACAGAGGAAGAACATGGACCTGTTGGAACGGGTCCAGTGGAGGGCCACAAAGATGATTAGAGGGATGGAGCACCTCTGCTGTGGGGACAGGCTGAGAGAGCTGGGGCTGAACAGCCTGGAGAAGAGAAGGCTCCGGGAAGACCTTGGAGCAGCCTTCCAGGATCTGAAGGGAGCTCCAGGAGAGCTGGAGAGGGACTCTTGGTCAGGGAGTGGAGTGACAGGACAAGGGGAAATGGCTTTAAATTGGAAGAGGGGAGATTGAGATTAGATCTTAGGAAGAAATTCTTTGGTGTGAGGGTGGTGAGACCCTGGAACAGGTTGCCCAGAGAAGCTGTGGCTGCCCCATCCTTGGAGGGGTTCAAGGCCAGGCTGGATGGGGCTTGGAGCAACCTGGTGTGGTGGGAGGTGTCCCTGCCCAGGGCAGGGGGGGTTGGCACTGGATGATCTTTGAGGTCCCTTCCAACTCTGACCATTCTGTGATTCTATGAATTGCTGCGACAGAGCCAAAAACTCAGTGAGCTCAGGGTCTGTCTCTCCTTGGTAATCACTACACATACTTAAATGTATATATGGGATCATATATGTATATTATATATGTATATTCCCAAGTCCCCAGATTTCAGACTAGGAGGAATAGTCGCTCGTGGATCAGCTGAGTACCAGAACTGCTGTGTCCAGGGGAAGCCAGCACCCGTGGATAGTGAGCAGAGCGGCAGCAAGCGGCAGGGCAGCGAGCAGGAGCAGCAGGGCAGGCGAGACCTCGCTACCCTGTGAGGTCTGTGACAGAGCCTGGGACACAGGACATCAAACTGATGTTGCCATTTCCTCACCAGTAAAACAGGAGAGAGGGAAGCAAATAGGAATACTTGAAGTAAGGGCAGATTTGTTGTACATGTTACCTTTTTTTCCCAGCAGCTCCTCTCTCTTACTTGTCTTTAATAAAACACAATTAGCGAGGCCAAACACTTCACGTCTGCAAGCAACAGATCAGCTCCCTGTGCCCTGAAGGTTGCCTGAACTTCCCCACGGTTTCTAGGAGGATCCAGCCTGGGGCTGGAATAATGACCCCTGGCTTTTGAAACAGGCACTTGTTGCTGCTGGTTGGAGAGAAGGATTAGATCTGTAATAAGCTACACTACAAATTCAACCTGTATTAATTTTACTGGTTCAGGTCTCCTTTGGCAGCCTCTGTTCCAACAGATGAGTAATTTGGGGAGAGTAAATCATTTCGAGACAGAAACTGAAGAAGGAAACCCACTCTGAGTGTTTGTTTTCCTCCAGGAAACTCACACCTGTGTAACCTCAGCGTTCTTAAACCCTGATAGGAGCAGGTAACCTGTGATTCCCTGGCATGGACCAACACTTATGGGCTGGGAGGAAAGGGAGTGAGCATCCTAAATGGGTAAGGCACAAGGGATCCATACAACTTCTGAGTTTAGAAGACGATCCAGCAAGCCACCCACAAGCCTTATTTCTGAGTCAGGCCTGCCACCTGCTCTTCATAACACGGCACCAAAGCTCTAGTTCAAGAACCTTCTACCTACAAAGCCTGAAATGCCTGGAAGCAAGAGAAGGGGCTGCAGGCAAAGCCTAAGGGAGATCAGGCAGCATGTGAAGACAGAGATGGGAGGTGGGTACAGAGAAAAGGAAGAACTGAGCATGATAAATAGGAGAAGGAGCGCTGTGCAGAGAGCAGGAAAGCCAGGGTGGCACACCACGGGGAGTTCAACAGAAGAGGATTCAGGGCCAGATACTCCCTTAAGGGCTGGCTCAAAGCCAACCTGGGCTCGCTCTTAAACACTTTTATGGGTTCGGCACCACTTGATGGTGCCAATAACCTCTCAAGAACTGAAGGCTGAGCATATGCGAGCTGGGACCAAGCTGTGTCTCTCCCTGCCTCCCACCCTCTAGAACAACACAGCACAAGAAGTCCAGGAATGACCAGGGAGGTGCTACAATTTTAGCCTCACCCACTGAGAACTGACTGAATCTGGTAGACCACCCAAATGTCCCACTTAAGCATTTGTTTCAAAAGCATCAGTAACACAAAGCAAGCGGCTAGTTCAACCTTTGAATTCCCTGCACCTGTCTGATGCTTTCAAATCTGTAGGATCCATCCCACAGATCTTTTTGGGAAACTCTCCAATGTGTTTTGAATTTATCTGGAAGCACCTCGGACAGGATTAAGATATATCTAAACTCAGGATGAGTGGAAGAGGGTTAGTATTTGGATGTCCAGGACTCTTTAGCACAGATATGAGCGTATCTGAGTAATTTCACGTGTCTGGGGAGCTGGCTGAACAGCTTTGCTTGCAGTAGGATTCACCACTGACCCTTTTGGGGATCTAAAGAATTTGCTGGAGGGACCTTTGCTGCCCTGACCATAACTAGACTGAGTCTCCAGTGGATCCTCCTGCTTCCTGCCTCTTTTTTGCACTATAGCTAAGTCTTCAAGAATAGGGGCTAGCACTCCCCTCCGAGCCTTTGGGTATTTCCCATGGGATGAACTGAGCAGCATGCAATAATTTAAAGGATTCCAGCAGATGCTGCATGCTGTGCAAAGCCCAGTCTCCAGCCACATCACAGTTTGGGTGTCTGTACTACAAAGAGTCATGGAATCTTACCTGGCTCTCAGCACTCAGTGGAAAAGCTTCTTTATCTTTTGAATGAATTTCCTCAACCATGCCTCCATCCACAGTCACAGCTTCCAAGAAGTTAGACGGGACAAGCCCCCTCTGTTGGTTCAGCTCTCCCTGCAAGATCAACATTTCATCAGGTTTCCTGGCTGGTGGAGAAGTAATAAATAGAGGAGCAGTCCCACAGCCAGGTATGGTCTGAGAGGAACAGGAACACTCAGGCTGGAAAAATCCTCAGAAAATGTCATGACTCACACATTTGCTTAGTTGCGGAACAATTTAGAGTGCAAAAGCACAGAGAAGAGCAAAGGAACACAAGGTGGCAGCAAACCATGACAAACGTCTTCTAGCAACACGCTCACTTCTACAAACTCAAAAAAATTTCCACTACTACCCTAAATGCAACTGGAATATGACTGTACCACAGGTTTTCTAAAGGTGCTTGATTTGATCTGCTATTTATTTGGTGGTTTTTTGTTTTTTTTTTAAGAATGAGGTCCTGCTGGTACAATGCCTGTAGGAATTGTCTCTGTGCTCACTAAGGTCCAGAGCTGCCAACAGGCTTGACTGTATTCCTTCCTGTATTCCTCCAGTTCAACAGCAGGTGGTTGCATGAGACAAAACCAACCCCAGCAATTTTGTTTCACCAACACTATAAAGAAGTCCGACAAAACATTCACAAGGATCCCATCCAGAGTTCACCTGGAGCTGAACCTCAACTTTGAGGTGAGAAGATACACTGCAGGAAAAGGTAGATGATCCAAGGGCCAAGGATTGTATCTGGCACACAGCATCTTGGCAGGCACAGTAAATTAAACAGATACCAGCACTTACTGAAGTGTGGCCAGAGGGGGCTCACGCTTATTTTGATTCTCTCGTTACCATTTTAGCCTCCTGCCCTGCGTGAGATCATGTGTCTGAGTGCCCAGTGACAAATCAGCTTGTAGCAGATGCCGATTCAGCTGATGTATGTACAGAAAAATGCACCCTAGGCTTCAGGAAACCTGCAGTCATGTTATGCCAAGACAAAAACAGAGGACCATTTGGCTATTGGGTTTACAGCAAGAGCACAGACTGCCAGAAACAACCTGCCCTGCACTAAGCAGATATGGGTTTCTTTTTTTTTCCAGCAGCAGAATATTTTCCCCCTGATTTGTGCTCTCCTGCCACTAGATGGACTCCCACGATGTAGCCAGAGGACCTCCCCAACCCCTGCACTTACATAATAGAATCCATCATCGTCCATGGACCCAAACACAGTGATAATGTCTCCTGCACTGAAAGTCAGTTCAGCCTGCAGAGAGCAAGAGAACAACGGTCACAGAAGCGCTGCAGGAACTTCTCAGCAGTAACACAACGTCACCCGGGGCTTCTTGGACATTCTCAGGGGGAGGAAGGGAAGCCACGGAGTTGAGACTTGCAGGACCAGGATGCAGAAGAGCAACTGTAGTGGGTAACTGCAGAATTCAGTGCTAAGGAATTCACAGAATCACAGCATGATACAGGATTGGAAGGGACCTCTAGAGATCATCTAGTTCAAACCCCTGCTAAAGCAGGGCCACCCAGAGTAGGTTGCACAGGAACATGTCCAGCAGGGTTCTGAACGTCTCCACAGAAGGAGACTCCACCACCTCTCTGGGCAGCCTCTGCCAGGGCTCTGCCACCCTCAAAGGGAAGAAGTTCCTCCTCATGGTTAGACGGAACTTCCTATGTACAAGTTTGTACCCGTTCCCTCTTGTCCCGTCACTGGGCGCCACTGAAAAAATACATCCTCCTGACACCCACCCCTGAAGGATTTCTAGGTGTTGATCAGATCCCCCCTGAGCCCTCTCTTCTCCAGACTAAAAAGACCCAAGTCCCTCAGCCTTTCCTCATCAGAGAGATGTTCCAGGCTCCTAATTATCTTTGTAGCATCATTAGGACAAGAGCAAAGCCTGTTTCTTGAACTAATTTTAAAAGGCTTCAAAGTAGTATCTACCACCAATTCTGCAAAAGGCATGTCGAGAACAAGCTGAACAAGCATCAGAAATACCTTTCATTTCTTTAAATGCAAATACTAAATACTAAATCCCGCTCCCTTGGAAGAGCCTGCTCTTTATTTAAGGCTCAGGGATTAGTCACCAGCAGGAATGCATACAAACAGGCAGATCTGACCTGGAAACAGAACATTACTTCACAACACATGTGAGCCTTCACCATCAGATCCAACTGCCCTGTCAGCCACCCCAGCACACTCTCCATGGCGCACAAGACCGAAGACAAAAGGTTTAAGTAATCTCTTCTAATGGAATAAACTGCCCAGTTACAGCAAAAGAGCTGCCCTAAGATAAAAAAGGTGAGTCTCCAAACAGGCCACATCCCACTCAAGACACATCGATTTATAGGCTCTTCGCGGAGTGTGAGCTGGAAAGGGCCCACATCTGGTATATTTAGCTTATTATATATCGCTAGTACTCTGCTTATCTCTGGAGGCTGCAGGTTCCTCTTGTTGGCTGTGAATTACTTTGCTCTAGCAGAAAACCACTCGTAGGGAACTTCACTCCCAGACACAGGGAATAACACAGCTGATGCTGCTGTGTCTGGGTGTGAGTTCAAACAGCAGCGGCAGCCTCACAGCAACACGGGTGACCACATTTTCTGGGAGTGTGAACAGGGAACATCTCCAACAATGCAACGGAAGCACACCAGCTCATTTCAATAATTCCACCTCTTTTCACAGGGAAGGCTCTAGGAATTCTAAATCACTGCAAAAAGCAGTCATGCTGTCGACAAGGGCTAAAAGGTGTTCTTTGGCCAGACAAATGAGTGCCTATACAGATGCTCTAGGGAGAGGTGTCCCTGCCCAGGGCAGGGGGGTGGAACTTGATGATCTTTTAGGTCCCTTCCAACTCTGACCATTTTATGATTCTATGCTGATAGATGCTCTCGCTAGATCTCTCCCAAAATAAATCACCATGTTTAAAACATGTTGTTCTCAGAGGCAGACAGTCTTGCTCATGAGATACTCAGTTTGGGAGGCTACCATTACCTGAACCGTGCCACCTCTCGGCCATACACTCCTTTCTAGATGCATGGAAAGAATCTGATCCCAAACCCCATGTTTATGTTTGCTCAGAGGAAACTAACGCTGCTATGGAGGGACAGAGAACAGAGCATGTTCCAATTTAGAAAGTCTTTTTGCAGAAAGGATAGCTGCATTGCAAATTTTTCCACCCCAAACAGACTCATCCACAAAAATACTGTTCAGATGACATGGAGGTAGTCCCTGAAAAGAGGATCACTCCATTAAATTGGAACTAAGTCTTCTTGCCTGCACAGAGATCTACCCAGGTAGTTAACACCAAAGACATGCTCCATGACATGCTCACCTGAAGCATCACAAGTCCATTCACGAGTGCCCTGGATCAGTTGCTACCACAGGGGCTGCTTCCTCCTGCCCAGAACTGCTAAATCCTCTCTGAGCACTGGAGGATGCTATGAAGCCACAAGATGTTCACTGAAAATCATGAGGGGTATGTCCTTTTACGTTCTCCACAGATAACTGAACACTGTTGTCACAGAATGCATGACAGAATAGATCAGCAAATTCTACATTTTGTGACTTCAGCCAATATAACTTTTTACCAGTTTTATTGCCAAGCTATAATTGTCTTGGTTTTGATCAAAATGCTAAGTATCTTGGGATAGAAGTAAAAAGAGAGAAGAAAAGGAAGCCTGTAAGAGGAGTGAGCAGGCGGTTGTTACCTCCACGTCTGCATTTGGAGAGCTCTCCTTAGGGTTATAGTCGAACACAGCCACCATACGTCGAGGAGTCAGCAGTTCAGCTTCAAAGTCCTGATGCTTCTGGCCTGCAGGACAAAAATAAAGCAAAATATCTTGAGATGGATGTTCTAAGAGAAAATCCCAAATCACAGCAACTCCTTCGCTGTTCTTGGAACAGACTGAGTAGAAAGAATACCAGGGGGAAATTGACTGGGGAGAGATCTTAGAGACCCCAGGTAAAGCAGTTTTCTGACCTCCTGTATCCCTCACAAGCACAGAACTGGGGACATGTCCCCACTCCAGCATCCTGGTGTCCTATCTACATATACAGGAATGTTTTATTTTATGTTTCCTATTTATACACATGTATATACACACATGCAGAGGACAGTACTCTCTTCACAGTGTCTTGATTCAACGTTTCTAATCCCTCCACGCAATGCTCTGCTGTCGAGCTACAAATTTTGTCCTCCAAGTGCCAGGGAAAAGCAAGAGCCCTGGGGAGCACCGGCTGGGACAAAGGCAAGGGCAGACTGCACCATCCAGGGAACACGCTGCATCTTCACAACCACCTGCCCGCTCAGCCCCGTTACTTACAGCCCTGCTCTGAGTCTGCAAACGCAGTCTAGAGTTACAGAAAGGACACACTGTCCAGTCCTTCATCTGATGAATTTAATTGCTGCTTCGGGTCAGCACCGGATGGGCAAGCAAGGGGTCTGCAGGCTTTGGCGTCCCAGACATTAACACTGTGCCCCCAAGCAGAGTGAGCTTTGGTTCTTGCATTTTAGGGACCTTGGATTTTAATGACTGCGGCATCAGATGACTGACAGGTTTCCCTGCTCCTCCAAAGCACAACCACGCATGCCCTTCATCTTCAAACAGCCCCTGTTTAGTCAAAACCCCACTACCAAATAAAAGAACTGAAACTCTTCTTTCCTAAGAATGACTGTTTTCTCCCAGTGCTCTGAAGGAGAACTACAGGGTCTTGCATTGGCTCCTGACTGCAAAATGCAGCTGTATTACGACCATGCAAATATACCAACCCTCTTCTCATAGCAAAAAAAGGGCAAACCTCACCTGAATGAGACTTGTACTTCTCCTGTTTATCCAGCCCTGCTGAGGGAAGAAAACGTCTCATCAACTAGAGCTCATCTTCCAACAGTGACCACACGACACAACTGACAAACAACAGTAAAAAGAACAAAGACCGAGGCAGCAAACAGAAGCACATGCAACTCAAAAGCCATGACTGAGGGACGTAACAGGAAGCAGAGCTCAAGCTCCAAAACTATAAAAGACACCACTGTTGTTAAAAACTTAACACCCGCACAGGGGTGGGCTCTCTTTCCACTTCCTAGTGGTCATACAAGAGACAAACAGCTGAGGGTCCTGTAAGCAAGTAGTAAAAATTCAATGCAGCCTGTAACCCTAACGCAGAAATCAAAGAGGAAGCAGTGGGTGACACAGACCTTTCTTGGAGCGTCTGGGTTTTGGAGGAGGGACGGTTTGGCGGCGTGGAGGTGGAGAAAATGTGCCATTTCCTTAATAAAAATCCAAAAAAAGCAAATAAATAGACAAGAGAAACAGACAGTGAATGGAAAGTGAAAAGCATCTTGAAGAGTGACCAAGCAACAGAGCAGCATGACGTGCTTCCCCCGGGAAGCAGACACCATGATTCCCACGAGCAGAGCCCAAATCTCTGCTTCTCTGACGTGGCATGATCCACATCCCAAATACACACAGAAATCCACACTATTTATGCTCATTAGCCATATCACAGTGCACATCAGACAAACTTTGCTGCGCTTTATCTTTCAGAAGCAGCATCATAAGGATAAAACAAAACCTTGTATCATTGACACCTGGAAAAAAGCCAGGTGAGGCGCTGCCAAAAAACTCCCTTGGGTGGGAAGGGACCTGGGGAGGTCTCTAGCTAAAGCTTCTGCAGTTGGCAGGGTCAGTACTGGACAAGTCCTCAGATGAGCCTGCAGAAGGAATTCCCAGACAAGCCCCTCCAAGGCATTTTCTTAGTTATGAGGCCATAAAACGGGTTTAAGGGGGCAGGGAAGAGCCCTGGCTGCAAGAACAGCACTGCAGGGAACAGCACTGGCTGCCCAAGGAAACAAGGCTCACTCTTTGATGCACACGTAAGGTTTACCACCACCCTCTTGAAAACTTTCAAAAACACTGCTTCATGAAGTCTTCAGAGCTGGTAAGTTCCTTTATTCTTCTGAGAGAAAGCAGCAGAGCAGAGGACAGAGAGCCTTGTGTATCCACACAGGGACAAAGGCCACCTCAGGCACCCAGCCATCTCCGGGCACCAGAGGACACACACAGGAGAAACATTAATAATGTGCCAAGTGTGAAAAAAGCCTTACTCAGATCTCTCCTCTCCCTGGACAAGGGAGAGGCCAAAGGATACAAAACTACCAAAAAAATCACATAGCCACAAAGCAGCACCTGCTGTGCTCCCTGTAATCAACCTTACAGAGACCCACATGTCAGAGCTGGGCCCTGGCAGCCCCTCAGCCTCTAGGGCTGGACACAGGGTCTCACTGCAGAGAAACTAAGAGAACTTCGATCTTTCAGTTTCTTTTTTTTTTTCTCCTTCCATTTTATTGTTTATCATAGAGTCTTAGAATGGTTAGAGTTGGAAGGGACCTCAAAGATCATCCAGTTCCAACCCCCCTGCCCTGGGCAGGGACATCTCCCACCACACCAGGTTGCTCCAAGCCCCATCCAGTCTGGCCTTGAACCCCCCCAGGGATGGGGCAGCCACAGCTTCTCTGGGCAACCTCTTCCAGTGCCTCACCACCCTCACACCAAAGAAGTTCTTCCTAAGATCCAATCTAAATCTCCCCTCTTCCAATTTAAAGCCATTTCCCCTTGTCCTGTCATTCCACTCCCCAACAAAGAGTCCCTCTCCAGCTCTCCTGGAGCTCCCTTCAGATCCTGGAAGGCTGCTCCAAGGTCTCCCCAGAGCCTTCTCTTCTCCAGGCTGAACAGTCCCAGCTCTCTCAGCCTGTCCTCACAGCAGAGGTGCTCCAGCCCTCCCAGCATCTTTGTGGCCCTCCACTGGACCCGTTCCACCAGGTCCATGTCCTATCTCTGTTGAGGACTCCAGAGCTGGACACAGGACTCCAGGTGGGGTCTCAGGAGCGCAGAGCAGAGGGGGAGAATCCCCTCCCTGGCCCTGCTGCTCACGCTGCTTTTGCTGCAGCCCAGGCTGGGGTTGGTTTCTGGGCTGCCAGCGCGCACTGCCGGCTCATGGTCAGCTTCTCATCCACGAGCACTGTCCTGTGCTGCCATTTCCCCTCCGAGCACGGTGAGAGAGTGAGTAAGGTGCAGCCCAAGGACCAGGTCTGCTCCCCGTACACTCCTGCCTGCCTGCCTCACATTCTTCCCTTCCCCACAAGTTTCTTCCCCACCTTCTCCATTCCCAAGTCACAAACTCTCTCACCCAAAAGCAGGGCCACCCCTACAGATTCCAATTACAGACTCGCAAAACGCAGGAGAGAACACAGAAGTGAAAACTCCTGTTTGCTTCCTTCAGCTGCTCTTCAGGTTTTTTTGACTCCCCTTCTCCCACGAGGCCCAGCCTCTGCGCTGAGCTCACGGACACCTCACTGAAGCACAGGAGCAGTTCCAGCAACCGCAGCCCCGGGCTGGGCCGTGCTCAGGGGTGAACTGAGACCTCAGAGCACCTGCCTCCCTCATCCACAGAGACCTCCCTGTTCCTTCTGCGACGGCCACCAAATGAGCCTTCAGATCCTGAGGATCCCCCCTAGGTGACCTGCACTGGCCACAGAGCTCAACAGCACGACTGAGCTTTCCACACTTCAGCAAAAAAGACGCAGACAATAGCAGAGCAGAGGCGTGAAGGAGATACAGTACCTACGCTCTCCCTCGGTGTGTCGGCAGGCAGAAACCCTTGCTTTAGGAGCTGTTTTTTGACTTCACTGTTCTCCACCTGGACTTCTGACACCATGTTGCAGGGGATGTACCCCTCCCTTCCCGCACATTCACCTCTGTAAAAGCCATCAGCGTCCTTGTCTCCACACACCTGCAGGGGAAGAGACAGGCCAGGGACTGTTTGTGCTACAGGGACTGAGGTGCAGAGAGAAATGAGAAAGGGAAGCTAAGGGAACTCCCAAGATGAAGGAAGCTCTGCCTCCCAAGATTTATGCTCTCCCTGGAACACCAAGGGGATCCATACAGAGTAGGAGATGTCCACTAAAGTGTGCTCTTACTTTCAGTATTTGTCCCTCCTTAAATGGTAGCTCCTCTTCTGCTGCATCAGGGTTAGGAGACATAGAAACAGGATCGTAGTCAAAGAGAGCTACAAATATTCTAATGCCATCATCTTTAACAGAGGTTTCTGAAGCGGAAGCGGTGCTCCTTGGAGGACCTGTATGGAAAGAGGACACACACCACAGAGACCATCAGTGCCATCCAAAATCACAGAATTTTCATGGTTGGAATGGACTTCTGAGATCATCGAGTCAAGCCATACACACACACCAAAAAAAAACCAACAACCCAAACCTCCACACAACCATAAAAAGCTGAACCCCACAAAACAAATCACCCAACCCAACAATCTCGGCCACTGGAGCACGCCCTGAAGTGCCACATCTACTCATTTCTGAAATACCTCCAGNCACTTCCTTACTCCTGCTGGCCACTCTGTTCCTGATCCAGGCCAGGATGCTGTTGGCCTTCTTGGCCACCTGGGCACACTGCTGGCTCCTGTTCAGCTGTCTGGCCACCACCACCTCCAGGTCCTTTTCCGCCAGGCAGCTCCAGCTGCTCTGCCCCCAGCCTGCAGCGCTGCCTGGGGTTGTTGTGACCGAAATGCAGGACCTGGCACTTGGCCCCATGAAACTTCATCCCACTGGCCTTGGCCAATATATCCAACCTGTCCAGGCCCCTCTGTAAAACTTTCCTACCCTCAAGCAGACCAACACTACCACCTAGTTTGGTGTCATCTCCAAACTTTCTGAGAGTGCACTCAATCTCCTTAGCCAGGTCATCAATAAAGATACTAAACAAGAGTGGCCCCTGAACTCAGCCCTGGGGAACAGCACTGGTGACCAGCCACCAGCTGCCACAGCCCTGCATGAACACTGCCTGCAGCCTCTCCCCACCTCTCCCCGGCAGCCTCCCCCTCTCCTGCTGCCCAGCTCTCCCCCCTGTACCCACTCACCTGCCCTAGAAAGCAAAGGCTTCTGCATTTGGCTTCTCCTCAGGTTTTTGTTCCCTCTCCTGCTGGGAGGCTGCCAGGCGGCAGAGCCAGGCAGCTCCTCGCCCCTCGGATCTTTGTTACCAGACGCCTGCAACAGGAACCACCAGAGAGTTAGGAGCAGCCTCCGGCTCACGACTGGCGTGAGCAGAGCTCAGCCCAAACAAAGAGCAGTGCATCCAAATGCAACATTCCTCTTCAGGGACACCAGAGCTGAAAATGCTGCGGGAGTTGGAAAACAGCACTAAGCACAGGCAGGCACCCTGCCGGGCACCAGTGAGGGTCCCCTTGGTGGGCGTGAGGATGCAGGGAAGGGCATATCGAGGGGAGGCAATGACATTAGACCAAGCTTTCACAAATCAGCTTATTTCACCAGGGACTTTCATTTCCATCCCACAGCCTCCTGTCGTGGGGGAGGACAACCCAGTATGAAAAGGAATACTGCATCGGTGACACTCGGTCGGTTAGCAGGAAAAGCAGAAGCAGCTAATACAAGAAAAGCCACGGAGCAGCACAGAACTACAGAATCTCTCAGATATTCTTCCAGACAATCCTAGAGGGCCCTTTCTCTGGACAACACCGAACAAAGCAAGATACAGGCAGGCCAGGGAAGCAGAGGGAAGCTAATGCCACTGCAAGCTGCTTCAAAGCCAGAATAGGAAAAGTCACCCAACCCTTTTGTGCAAGGAGGTGCTACGTATTCCCTTCGAAGGATGTTCGAGCCTCCTTCTCCAGCCAGGTGACTTACAGTCCAGCTCCCAGCCCTGCTCCTCAGAACTGCTCTCACATCTCAGTGCCTCCTTCTCCTGGCAGAAGAATCGCAGGCGCCGGCTTGGAGACCCAGCCCAATCCATACTCTTTTCTTCCATCATCTCCAGTCTGGTCAGGTCCCTCCTGCTATCCACACGGGCAATCCCAGACTGACTGGAGCAATCACTCCAGTCCCCCTGGCAGCTCTGGGACCTTTCTGGCCACAGCCTGCTCTCAGGGGAGGACGCACAGGTTGAATCCTGATCATCTTCAGAGTCATATTCAATGTCTATTTCCAGGCTCCTGGGGCTGGAGCAGTGTGTTGCCATCACAGCAGGTTCTGCAAGCCCTGAAACTGAAGCTTTCCTTTGGCTTTTTTGTAAGGCGCCTTGTCTGGCACGACTGTATACATCAAACCCCTCCTTACAAGCAGCACTGCTCACAACGTCCAGCTCCTCCCTGAGGCTTGGGGCTCTGTACAACCCACCTCCCATCGGGCTGCAGTTGCCCAGCAGACGACTGCAGTGCTCCGTTAAATCACTCTGTCTCTTCCTACCCATCTCAGGCCGACTTCGGCTCTTCTCTTGATAACCGTTTCCCTTCTTCTTACTCCAAGCAGGACTAGCCGCAGTCCCAGACTTCGAATCATTCTCCCAGATCCAGTTTGTCTTCTTCTGGCTCCAGGCTAACTGGACAGAGGCAGGATTCCCATGGCCGGCATCCCCTCTGCTCTCCTTAACACCATGCTCCTCTTGCCGAGTCGGAGCAGACAGATCCATGGAGGAATTGCTCCTATCTGCCTTTAGAAATGGCTCCTTGATGCTAGGCGGCTTCCCTGTCCTTCCTGAATGGCGGGTATGTGTTTCCAAGGAGTCTTGAGGGTCTGTGTTTTCCTCCGTAACACATTTTTCATCCTCATCTTCATCCTCATCCTCAGTCACTTCAGGGATGATAAACAATTTCTTGCTGTGGTTCTTCTGAAGCGGGAGGTCTAGTATCCTCTCCAGAATCTCCTCATCGCTGTCAGTATCACAAAGATCCATCTGTACCCAGCCCCCGAGAAAAGCCACAGCCAGGACAAGGAAAGGAAAAAAGAGAGGAAAGAAACATTAAAAAGAGAGGCAAAGTTATAGCTGATTCCCTCCCAGCACAGCAGTATGGAGCAGCGACGGTGGTCTGCAGCGAAGCAAGGGTTGGAAGCAAAGGAGAGCAATGGGTCTTCTGGCAAAAGACAATCAGATGAACCAGCAATGCAGCAGAAAGCAAGAACGGCCAATGCATGGAAAAGCTCCCTCCCAGCCTTTCCTCTACACATACAACTGTCTGCAGCATCTTCCACCCTGCCCACTCCATTCCCCACAGAGCACATCTCCTCCATGGCTCTTCACAGCACCTGGAGCTGATGCGGTTCCCTCCTCCACAGGGATGAGCCTCACAGCCTGTGCTCACACAAGGACCCAGAGTCCTCCCTCACCTCCCTGTCCCTGCACTGGAACAGTGACCCTGCACAGCCAGATACCCCTTGGAGATGTTGCT
Organism: Thinocorus orbignyianus; assembly: GCA_013400375.1. Taxonomy (NCBI): domain Eukaryota; kingdom Metazoa; phylum Chordata; class Aves; order Ciconiiformes; family Thinocoridae; genus Thinocorus; species Thinocorus orbignyianus. The sequence goes on from VXBW01006843.1 coordinate 27,575, forward strand.
GCTGTGGGAGGACCTTCCCCAGGCCCTTCCCATCACCCGTCAAGGCCCAGCTCTGCAGCATTCACTGTCTGCAAATCCAGGCGAGCGGAGCTGCCACAAACACACAGGAAAACCCTTCAAAGAGGTCACGCAGACTTGTATCTTGTAGACTAGGTAAGAACCTACCAAGTTACATAAAACTTTTGGGAAAACACCGCTGAATTTTAGATTTTGCCCTGGACCAACTGTGGAATTTATGTTTTGTCTCTTACTATGTTTACACTAAAATAAAAAGGCAGAATCCCAGGTGCATAGTGCAATCAAGGTTGGAAGACACATCTGGAGGTGTCTTGTTCTATTTCCCTGACAACTTATATCATGACACATTCTAAAAACATTTACAGTAGTTTACAAAGCATATGTAGTTATTGATGTTCTGAGCTATAGGTGTGAGCAGACCTGTTCAGAGATAATTAAAAACTGAACCACAGTGAAGGGAAAGAAAAAAAAGCAGTTATAAACTGCTTATTGAATATTCCAACATCCGTAACTTTTTCCAAGCAAAAGCTGATCTTGAATTATATTTAGAACTGGTTGAAGGGGCCTCCAGAGGTCTCCAGTTCGATCTCCTAACTGCAGCAGGACTGTTGTCAACAGTAAATCAGTGGCTTTGCTTATCTGAGGCTTGAAAACACCGAAGATTGGAGCCCCCCCACCACACTCCCTGGAGACCCGTCCCCAGGCTGCACCACCTTCCTGGGAAAGAACTTCATACTCACCTCTAACATGAACCTCCCAAGCAGCAATTCATTCCCGCTGCCTCTTTTTATACCTGCCACACATGAGAAGACCTGGGTGCTCCCATCTTTTTAACCACCCTTCAAATTGCTGTAGGCAGCTACAGGACCTCCTGTTAAGTTCCCTCTTTGCCAGCCCAAACAAGCTCAGCTTCCTCAAACTCTCTTTATAGGACATGCACTCTAGGCTCCCATCTGGTTAGCACCAACTAGGAATATGCAGAGTTTATAAATCCAACCATAAAATAAGTCCAGTAAGACTTGCTTTAGCCATTTATAAAGTTGTGGCTTTTGCTTTTCAGTTTTAATACAATAAATGGTTTCAGAAATTAAAGAACAAGTTAAACATTTCAAAAGCAGCACCCATCCATTCCTTCATCCCCAAATCCTGAAAAAGTCAGCTGGGGAGTCTTGAGAGGACCAAAAATATTACTAAATAAGCAGAATCCTAGAGAAAAGCCCTGCTGAGACCTGGTCTTCTTCACTTGCCACCTTCCTTCACTCCATAAAGGCAGCGTTGAGAGCTCTGTGCCTAAAGCTTCCTGCCTCTGATGCTCTCTCCCAATTCAGCATCTTGTCCCACTCACACCCTCAACTTGTCACTGCCAGAACAGAAAACAATCACTTATCAGGTCAAAACGCAACAGTTTGCTCAACTCAACAGGATGTGCATGGGTTTTTGGTGCTTCTTTTTCAGAAAAAAAACCACCACAAAACCCTCAAAATGTTCAGTCTGATAAAACATTCAGGAAAAAGAGACAAAGAACAGTGTTCTTGGCTGTTCTTATTTCCTCTTTTCTCCTTCCAGGGAAACTGTTTTTCCTCCATTTTGTTCTAGTGCAATCCCAACCCTGAATGCCCCTTCAACAACTTCCCAGGCAGCTCCAGCATCTCTGGCCACCAGGCTCTCCTGAGACTCCTGACAGTGCAGATCTAACCTGCCCACCTGGGAAGCAGAACCCCTTTCAGAAGGGGAAGAGGAGCAGCAGCAAACCTCCTCCAGAATCATTACACTGGCTGCTACTGGTCACTGAATGCTCGCCAGAGCCATCCCATCTGTGCTGTCACGGCTCAGCATCAACAAGCCACAGATGTGTTTTGGTCCCGTGAAAAAAAGGAGGATGCTCTCCTGCTATCCAGGCATATTGCATTTCCTGCCAATCTTTCTAATTTCTCATGAAACTCAATACTTTCTGTCATGCACATTCATCTCCACTAGTGTAAGTTGTATGATTTCATACCGCTTTACAGATCACAAAATGCTATGGGGTTGGAAGGGACCTCTGGAGAACATCTAGTCCAAATCCCTGCCAAAGCAGGTCCTCCCAGAGCAGGTCCCACAGGAACCCATCCAGGTGGGTTTTGAATGTCAACAGAGATGGAGACTCCCCCACCTCTCTGGGCAGCCTCTGCCAGGGCTCTGCCACCCTCAAAGGGGAGAAGTTCCTCCTCATGGTCAGATGGAACCTCCTATGTAAGAGTTTGTGCCTGTTCCCTCTTGTCCTCCCTCCACTGGGCACCACTGAAAAAAGACTGGCCCCATCCTCCTGACACCCACCCTTGAAGTGTTTCTAGGTGTTGATCAGATCCCCCCTCAGCCTTCTCTTCTCCAGACTAAAAAGAACCAAATCCCTCAGCCCTTCCTCATAAGAGAGATGCTCCAGGCCCCCTCATCACCTTTGTGGTCCTCTGCTGTCCCCTCTCCAGCAGTTTCCTGTCCTTCCTGAACTGGGGAGCCCGGCACTGGACACAGTGCTCCAGAAGGAGCCTCACCAGGGCAGAGCAGAGGGGCAGGATGACCTCCCTCGACCTCAGTGTGCTTAAGCAAGTCACCCATCACACACACTAACTAGCTTCAACTGTTTGGTAACGTGAATTAACGTGATCACTCTCAGTCCAACACAACCATTGTTTCCTCACTTGCAACTTCCAAGCTGCAAAGCCCCAGCTCCACTCCTCCAAGCCGTCTGTTCCCACACACAGCACCAAGGGCTAAGCAAAATAACCTGTACTAAATTATTCGCATCCAGGAGTGGCTGCAGATTTGAGGCCAAATTATTCCTGTATTGCCTTAGGAGAGAAAGTGGGTTGGCAGAGGATCTACAGATGGGTGGACTTTCCAGATCCCTGTGTGCTCTCTGTTTATATCTGTATTAGGAACTCCATCCATACGATTGATTTTTAACCCTGGGTTCTAAAGTTCACATTACATGGTGTGTTTTTCCAACTAATTACACCCTGGGTGCACCCATTACGTATAAACACCCTTCTCTCTGACAAAGAACTTGCATTTTCACTTGCTTATGACAACACTGGGAGGAAAGCAGAGCAGGCAGGCACTTGGCCAAGTGGTGGGCTCAGCCTGGCACCTCCTCCTGTGAGCTGATGGCATGGGATGGCTGCGCTGGAGCTCCCCACAAGCATTACTCTGCTCCCCGTTACCTTTTCCCCATTCTCCCGGTAACATGGGTCTCTCTGCTCCCATTTCTTCTCCTCCAGAGCTTCTGAAGACAATTCATCTTCTTCCTCCTCTTCCAAAATATCTGAAAGGTCAGAACTACGGTTGTGCTCAGCAAAGAGGGTCAGCTGCCGTCTTCCCACTTCAGACATTTTTTCTTCTTGCTATTGAAAAGTAAAAGAGATTTCCTCAGCCTTCTTGGACACTCCATCTCAGCAATAAGGTTTTACCTTTCTCTAGTACAGACACAGCTAAAATGTGAAATAACCTGGAAATAAATGCCCAGGCAATAAACTGGGCAACCACCCAGTGCGGGAACAGGCACGTGCACACACACCCACCCACACACACACCACTGGCAGACATGTTTTATACCCTGCAGAAGAACTGTACTGTGCCAGGCTGTAAAGCCTAGGGGTGTCACATACAATCCACATGCCTCCATGGGCAGAGACATTCAGTCAAGGTTAAACAAACCTCTCTCTTCACTCTGGACATTTCTTTCACCACCTCCTGGCCGTGGGACAACCTCAGGAACTCCTGGCAGCTGCTCCCACCCCCACTTGTGTCTCTGGAGGCACCTTCTGACCCCTCAGCCTTGCTGGGGGAGGGCAGAGGCTCTGGGCTCAAGTGCTTCTCCTTTTCCTCTCTTCCAGCGCTGGGACCTTTTGGTGGCTCTTCCACAGAGCAGGCGTGGCAGGTCTCCATACGTATCTTCAGACTACTGTTAGATGGGCTTTCCAGCTCTGATGCTTTGGTTACAGATTGCTCCACCTGGGATATAAACCAAAAAAAGCTCATTGCAAACAATGAAACCTGGGAGAGATGGCATCCAAAATACATGAACCGAACTCGGGACCTTACCCCCAAAAACTCCTTGAGAGAAACACCACGTATTCTCCATCATTTGCACATGAAGTTTTTAGGAGGCAATTTGCAGCTGGGAAGGTCGGCCAGCTCTGGGACAAACTCCTCCCTACCATCAGCTGCAAGTCCACGTGTGGTCTTTCCAATGCTGCAGCTCCAGCCACCACACATGGCTCCCATTAGTCACAAAAGTCTGTCAACAGTAATTAGTTTTACAGCCACAAAAAGAGCCCAGCCTATACAAAGGGGCTGGTTCCCACTCTCACGTGCCAGAGGAATGTCCTAAAGACCAGCAGCTTGAGCTGAGGACAATACCCCCATGCTTCTTGGAGCTAGTAAGGGCTGTGAAGAAAAGGGAAAGTAACAAAGAAGAGTGTACACACAGAGTCCAACTGCACAGGCTTTTGTTTAGGTCACCTAGTCGGATTACAAAACTTTTAAATTTTGGTCCACGTTTCCAGTCAGTTCAGTCTGGTGTTTCAGAAAACCTCTGGGAGATGGAGGAGTGAACCCCAGGAATGAGGACGGTAAGGCAGGTGGGTCTTCATCAGCCACCCTTCCCTAAGCCTTGCTCTAAAATAAGGCAGCCTTCACCGTATCTGCAACCGAGCACAACCATGTATCAGGCATCAAGCATGCTTCAAAAACATTTAGAAGATCAGACCCCTGGGGAGATTTAAACCCTGCAGTGCCAGGTTTCTAAATGTCCCCTGGGCTCAGGGAAAAGGCAGATGGGTCTCGATCTCATCTTTAATCTGACAGCTCGGATCCCTCTGCTCTGTTTCTCTCTGTTGACAGCCAAGCAGACACACATTCTGAGCAAGAAGGATCATTTGCACCATGGAAGCACCCATTTCACTCCACTGACTACAAAGGAGGCCAGATGACCCACCCATCTGCAATGGACACTTAAACGTGGGCAAATCAAACACAACAGCTGGCCGGAGGTACCGTGAGCAGCAAATGACCAGAGGTTGAAAAATGATGACTGAAATTTTGGACTCAACATCTCAACTCTTCTGCATGTTTACCTGGCCTGTAGTCTCAGGCCCACACAGCTGCCAACGCTCCAGCAGTTATCACAAGTCTTCCCCGCTTTTGTCTAACCCTGAGCCTTTGCAAACCATGATCAATAACAGGCCGAACTCAACAGTCTGAAGCACTCCCTTGATTCTCTGATGTCAAAGGTCAGAATGGAAAAATGGACTTCTTTCCTGATATAATATACCACACCCCAACAAGATCCGCTTCCCTCCTGTCACACAGCAAGTACCTTATAGATCATTTTCCTGTTTTCTTATTAGGCCCTTCAACAACATAGAATTATTTGGGTTGAAGGGACCTCCAAAGATCATCTAGTCCAATATCCTCACCTCTGCCCAAAAAAAACCAAAACCCTGAAAGCACTCACCCACCCTACAGGATTCCAAATACCCAATGTCAAGACAGCTGGCCAGCTCTTCTTTGGACACGGCTACCTTGCTGTGCAACCCACAACGGTGCCCTCTCATGCCAGAGGAGTGTCTACTCTACTTTGTGGAAGCCCACCAGAGCGGAGAAGACACCTTCAGACCAGAGAGCACAGCAACTATAGACTAACGTGGACGTTGTCATCCTTCCTACCTTCAATCTCTGATGAATTCTTGCATTTCTGACTCAGTTCCCGCTCTGCCCGCACACACAGGACCGAGCGATGAGCTTCACCTGCTCTCCCAGGCACACAATAGCACCCAATGTCCCTGCTGGGTTACCAACTGCTGGATCATGGTCAAAAGTTCACCAGAAGAGAAAAATGTTCAACAGCATTTCGTCCCATTCACAAAAATGACCCATTCTCTTTTCCAGCACAGCCGTACTGGGCAGGAGATGTGAGCACTTACCTGTGCCTCCATCTCTTCACCCAAGCCTTGCGATTCTGCTTCTCTTGGAGGGACGGGCTCCACGCCCTCGCTGGGGAGCACGGTGCTGCCAACTTGCTGAGGAGGCACCGTCAGGCACTGCTTGTCTGGTGCAGCATCTGATCCCTGGGGGGAAGTGCCTGGAATCTCCACCAAGGAAGCACTGGGAGAGGAGAGGTGTGGTAGCGAAGAGGCTTTCTCTGGTGAAGATCGCGTCGAGCCACCATGGCTGGAGGAGAGATCAGTCAATTTGGCATCTGAGCTGTCAGGAGAAGCTTTTTGTCGAAGCATGAGTGCAGCTGTCTGGTGCCTGAGTGGGCTGCGCACAGGCAGAGAGCCCCAGGGCTCTCCTCGGGGCAGTCTAGAGGTAAAAGTGGTAGAAACAGCAGAATCTGAAGGTGAAGAACGGTGACAGGATCGCAGCAAGACTGAGGAAATCTGGGCTGGAACTGAATCCACTGACTCCCCGTACAGAGACATCGTTCTCACAGAAACCTCCTGGCACACCTGGAACATCTGAAGCTGGGACAAGTCCACCAGAACACTCCCAGCTGTTGGAGAAGTAACTTCTATTGCCTGCAAGTGAAAAAACAGGGAGCAACTATTAATTGTGTGCAGCTCAACCCTTCTGAGAACAACAGCTCCTGAACCCAAAGGTAATGACTGTCCCCAGAGCATGCAGGATTCCCACCCTTCTGCACAATATCAAGGAAGAAGGAATCATGAAATCAAAGAGCGGTACGGGGGAAGGGACCTCTGGAGAACATCTAGTCCAAATCCCTGCCAAAGCAGGTGCACCCTGAGCAGGCTGCAAAGGAACGTGTCCAGGAGGATTCTGAATGTCTCCAGAGATGGAGACTGCACCACCTCCCCGGGCAGCCTCTGCCAGGGCTCTGCCACCCTCACTTGTCCTCTCACTGGGCACCACTGAAAAAAGACTGGCCCCATCCTCCTGACACCCACCCTTTAAGTATTTCTAGGGGTTGATCAGATCCCCCCTCAGCCTTCTCTACTCCAGATTGAACAGACCCAAGTCCCTCAGCCTTTCCTCATTAGAGAGACGCTCCAGGCTCCCTCATCATCTCTGTGGCCCTCTGCTGTCCCCTCTCCAGCAGCTCTCTGTCCTTCTTGAACTGGAGAGCCCAGAACTGGATACAGTGTTCCAGATGGGGCTTCACCAGGGCAGAGCAGAGCGGGAGAATGACCTCCATCCACCTGCTGGTCACACTCTTCCTGATGTACCCCAGCTTCCTTGGCCACAAGGGCACACAAAAAAAAAAAAAAAAAAAAANNNNAAAAAAAAAGGAAAAAAAAGTTTCCTTGCTTTTAGAGCACGGTCTGGTGTGTCTTTACCTCTCACAAATACACAAAGTGCTGCCCAGTCCTGGGTAGGTCAGAGGAGCGCCTCAGTGACATTAATTAATTATCCCATCGGGGCTGACTGGTACAGTGACCAGCTGTTTTCCCAGTATTTTCCCTGCCCCAGCTCCCTGCTCCAGCAGAGCCATCAGCCATGCCCGCTGGGCACAATACCTTCTGCCCATCTGCATACACGGTGTAACCGGTGACCCGAACCCCGTTGGAAGATCCTTCGGCGTCAATGGTGACAGGTAACCAGCTGATAACCAGGATCTCTGGCGAGGGACCAGCTTCTACCTGGACGTCCAAAGGAGCATCAGGTGTGCCTGCCAGAAATCAAACCAATTTTCCTCTTGCCTTCTGTATTACAGCACAAAGCTAAATTAAACCTCAGTTTGAATCAAAGAGAACTCTCACAGCAGACCTGCTGCTGCAGAACCGTGTTAAAAAAGCCCAGGCTAGTCTTGGGAAATGACAGATAGAACCAGAGAACTTCAGGCACTCTTTTTTCTGTCAAAGCTTTAATGCACAGAAAACAGAACTTTGCAAAAGTAGCTGAGGCCAAGATGCAGCAAACTCTTAGAGCAAGGTCATGGCAAACCAGGTCTTCCATGCCCCGGAGAGGCATGCTGTTCAAACCAGCAAAGGGGATGTCTTCCCAGAGCAAATGAACACAAAAGAGGTAATAACCTTTTTAAGAAAATAAAGGAAGAAAAACACTAAGACAAAACAGGACAGCATCTCAGGCTTTGGGACCTAATAAACCTTGCTTCCCTTCACCCCACGGCCTCACAGCACAGTAAGGGCAGTGCGCACAGCTCCAAGCACTCCGTGCGGAGTGGGAAGGGGCACGACTGCTCCGGTACCTGCTAGCTGGGTGGTGAAGTGTATCACCGCCGAGTTCTGCTCCTGCCCCTCTGCCACCTCTTCCCAAGGTGTTTTCAAGGGCCGGGCCTCCAGCTTGGCCACGTACTGAGTGCTGGGCTGCAGGTTGCGGAAGGTGTACCAGTAGACCCCAGGTTTGGTTACGTCACACTCCTCCCCATTGAGATAGACCGCATGGTTGTAATTGCTGTTGCAGGGAAGCCACGTCACCTCTGCGGACGTGGCAGTGACGCTTCTGACCTTCAGCATAGTCGGTGCCAGGCAAAAATCTTGCCCCACAAAGAAAGTGCATCGCAGTTTATCAGAACTGCCTTTCTCTGTCACGGTCTGCACAGATACACGGTAAGCCTTTGTCTTTAAATCCAGCTTTTCAATCACTGCTTTGGTCTGGAAGCCACTCTTCACATTTTGACGTAGCTCTTCATCCACATAGATGTTGTAGCTTTGTATGTCTGGGCAGCCAGCTGGCAAAAGTGGTGGTTCCCAGCCTACAACTATGCTTCTGGCAAGCTGCTTGATCAAAGTCAGTTTTCTTGGGTAAGGCACTGCTGTATGACTAACGGGTTCCTCCTGGTCTCCTTCTGCTCTACTGGCCAGTGGACTGATGCTACTCTCTTCAATGGATAAATCACTCTTATCTCCACTGCTGGTGCTTGCACTGACAAAACTTTTCTCCTGGTATGAACTACGGGTGAGATCATTCAGCTCCGAAGGCAGAAACGTCACGAGGTCATCATCTGAAACTCGCTCAACAAAATTGGAGGGGACCAGCCCTCGCCGGCCATCCATCAGCTCCCCTAAACAAAAAACAGGAAACCTGTTACCACTGCACCTACTGTTCCGCCTTCCAACCCAGCTGTGAAGACAATGTGACAATGTCTATGCTAGGCCATAACTGCACTGCAGTCAGGAACGAAGGAAAACCTCTGGGAGGTTGTTCCTGGCAAAGCCTCCTGCCTTTGCTAAGGCTGCCCTAGTTAGATCCTAATGGCCACAGCGAGAAGACTCACTGCTCCACGTATTTCAGAGCAAACTAATTAGAAAGTTGTTTCGTGTAATTAGCTGAGGGCTTTTCCTTCTTCATTGTTCCTCATCACAGCTCTTTGAGAACACTACCTCAAGTGCCTTGTTCTAGCCTTCCCAAACTATGCAGGATTGATGATTCTACGTCTTCTCCCAGCCACACAGATTTGGCTTTTGTAGTATTTCCTCAAGAAAGTCCATCTTTCCAGCTCTGTATTCAGCTCTTGCCTTCTTTTTACTTCCCTCCTTTGTTACGCTTGCTTCTATAATAACCATGTCCCAAAAGGACCCACGGGGACGACTGACACCACAGCACTCTTGGGGTATGCAAGAACCACTAAATCACAGCGAAATGAGCCGTGCGGAGGGATTGCACTCACTTTCCCCTTTCAAACTCTACCTACAGCAAATCAATCGAAAGCAGGGAAAGCAGCAAACATTAGTAAAGAATAATCTTTTTATTCTTTAAACAAGAAACAAACAAACAAATAAATACATGAGAAGCTTGGAAATAGAAAGAAATAAAGAGCGAGAACAGTCAAAGAGCAAGCAGTGCAACACGGCATGCATTTGCCTCAGCTCTTGCAAAGCACCTTGGTAAATTAGGAGCCTTCAGACCGTTAAGTATGTCAGCTCCACAAAGAAACTTCATTCCAAATGAAGTCCGTAATTCTCGGTTTCAATTCCATCTGCCTATTAGTCAAGCAGGAGCGGGTTTTCAAAGATGCCAGGCTGTACAACACCAAACAGGATGATGCCTGCAGTTTGGGCTGCTAAACTTATGCCCTACTCTGCCAAAGGAGCGAGAGGTAACGAGGCCAACAACTCACCAGAGGGAAACACACCATCTGCAGAAGGTGCCCAGGGCTGAACACGTTCCTCTCCATGGCCAGGGAGGAACCATACGGGGATGAACCCCGAAGCCCTGCTGAAAGCAGTGGCAAAATTCTCACTGAATTCACTAGACCGGGATTTCATGTTTTAAACTTAATTTCATCGCGACATAAATGAACCCTTTTCCAACAGAATCTGCTCTTCCCTCTAACAAACTACTCTTGGGCAGAAAAGCTTTTATCTTGAGGTTTCAAGGTTCACTCTCTTTTTTTTTTTTTTTTTTTTTTTTAAGATACCACCTCTCCACAGCAGCTCAGTCACATTTCATTCTACTAAAACACACCTTCAAAGAAACCATCTTCATCCATGTCTCCATAGATGTAAATATATTCTCCAGCAGTCAGTGGCAGCTCTGCCTCTGGGTTTTCATTAGGTCCATCAAAAGGATTGTAGCTGAAATAGTTACAACACAAAGGCTGACTTTGCATAGGAACTTTCACAGCAACACGTCCCAGCTGTGATGTTACATCAGATTACAATTCAAAGGAACTTCAGCTCATTTTTGCAAACAGCAAATTCCACAAAGGTCAAGACTCCAGGCTTATGCTTTCATATGTAACTAATAACATAGTGCTCCACATTCAAATAAGCAGCAAGGAATAATTTTCTGGAGTAGCAGAACTGATGTCTGGTGATCTCTGAAGGAGCAAATCAGACTGATTCAAGAAAGCGTGTAAAAAAAAAATAAAAATTGAGTTGCCTGGGTGTCTGCTGTGCTTCTGAGTGTACCAAGCAGATAAGCTGTAGGACTCTGCATTTCTAAAACACACATTGTAAAATTCACCTGCACTCTTAACTGCACTGTGTTGTTAGCTTTCTATACTCCATTTACTTCATAGTTTCCAAAAAAGCAAACAAAAACTCCAAAGCAACGAAAATGCCCCAAACATGTAAGACACACTTTATCAGCCATATGGCCATCACGGACGGAATCTCAACATTCTTATCTTTAAAGCCCTAAGAATGAGCTGATTTGTGCAAGAAGAAAGTTATACAAGCGAAGACAAGGTTTCCAGCTGCCTTCTTCATAATTACCTGGCCCTCAGGATCCCAGCGCTACCCCTCTCAGTGCTGGAACAGCGCTCCAAAGGCTGCAAGAGCTTGAAAGTGATAAATCCACTGGTGATAGGACTTGGACTCCAGATAGTTTTAAGCTGCCTGCCCAGGGATCCTTGAGCTAAAAGAGGGCGTCTCACAAGAAATTGCCTTATAAAACCCCTTTATCTTTGCAAGCACCTGCGGCTAATTCCTGCTTTTCAGTCTTCCAAAGGGATTTCAACATGCCAAAGGAATGTCCCCCTCTCTCTGAGCTGAGTGAGACTTTACTGGCCCAAGACTCCCATTTGATCTGCTCCTCACAAGCACGGAATCATCCCAGTTCTCCTCCTCCCAACCCACAAACCTAATGCTGAAGGGTACACCAATACCCTTTGAACTGTAAGAGCTACTGGCTATTGCTCAGTGGATTCTAAGAGTTATCAGAAAAATTCTGCACCTGCTTTTTTTTTTTTTTTTTAAATTACAATCAGCATTATTTTGGTCAAAAACTGCAATTCAGAATTTCTGGTCTGAAATACTCTTAATTGTTGGAATAAGATTTTCTAGGAGAAAATTTCTTGGACTATCCTGGAGAGATCAGACATTTCAAGGAATGTTTCAATTCAAACTCAATCCCCCATCCAACATCACATTAAATAATAAAAGTTTCACACAGTGCCATTCGCTGAGCAACAGAAGAACTGACTATATGTTTCTTAAGCCAAGCACATTGGATTTCCTTGTACAGGAACTAACAGGTCACAAACAAAGCCCATGGAGGAGTAAGGTACATGGTCCAACCTAAGACCCATCCCGAGCTGTGCCAGTGCCAGGGAAGAGGGTAAACTGTGAGACAACCACCCGGTAACCTCAAGAGCCACAAGAAATGACCCAGTACCTGTATCGAGCTAAGAACACCTGGAGCTTTGCAGGACCCTGGCTGCTGGTCTCTGGCATTAGAGAGATGCTGTCAACATCTAGTTCTTCCATTTCACTCGCAGTGTCCACCTAAAAACATTAAAGATGAAGCATATGACATGACCCAAATCAGAGTAAAGGAACACTCAAAAGGTCTGAACAAGTCCTCTAAGCTCAGTTACGGTGACAGTCTGGCCACTGAGCTAAGAACCACCTGAAGGATGACTTCTAAGGTGAAGAAGTAGCAGTAAGAAGCAGTAGTTCCAAGTTGCAGCTTCAGGGGCTCCAGTGAGGAAAGCTCCCTGCCCAGGTGGATGATGCAGTCACAGGACAGGTTCCCACTGAGGTGGGGAATCTCCATTCTTGAAGAATCATAGAATGGTCATAGAATGGTTAGAGTTGGAAGGGACCTCAAAGATCATCCAGTGCCAACCCCCCTGCCCTGTGCAGGGACACCTCCCACCACACCAGGATGCTCCAAGCCCCATCCAGTCTGGCCTTGAACCCCTCCAGGGATGGGGCAGCCACAGCTTCTCTGGGCAACCTGTTCCAGTGCCTCACCACCCTCACAGCAAAGAGTTTCTTCCTAAGATCTAATCCAAATCTCTCCTCTTCCAATTTAAAACCAGAACTCAGAGAACTCAGAGCCTAAAGCCATGGCCATGCTGATCTAGTGTCAGTGACAATGTCACTTGACTAGGAGATTGGACTAAAGACTCTGCAGGGTCCTTCTACCCTACATATCCCTAATTCATTATATTAATTTCTTACTATTTCGAAATGGAACAAAGGAGACCTTACAGCTCTATCAGATGTCTAAGTCTCCAAGAGCTTTTGTTCAGGTAGTTCCCTTCCAACACCTGTAAATACTTCAATATAGTGCTTTTTGTATGTCCAGAACATCAGAAGGCCCTATGAGTTCCAACCAAATCTCTGTCTAGTCCAACGAGCTGGCTCTGGTAACAGCCATTAGCATATGCTGAAGGAAATACAAGAGACAGGGCAAGGATGAAACTCTCCTCTTCCTGGTACAGCCCTTCACCTTCTAGCCATCAGCTGCTTATGGACTTCCTAAGCTGGAGGCTGTGCCCTGAATGCATCTGGTGGCTACTGGCAGGAGCATCTTCAAGAAATCTGTCTCAGCCTTTTTGATCCCATTGACATTTTGGAATTTTACATCCAGCGACAATTAGTTATGTCATACCATCACACTTTTTGAGGAAACACACTTGAGAAAATTCAGGCTGCCTTTTTAAAGCAGACCTCAAGGCAAACAGATATTGAGGAAGACCCATCACAAGCACCAGAATATGAAGTAGGTACTTTTCCTAGTACATGAACTGCCATAGGTAATCTCTGAAAGAATTCAGAGCACCCTTTCAACGCAGCTTACTCATCATTATGTCATTTTGCATCATGTGCTACAGTAACAAACACTGTGACACCCAAAGGTAGAATCAAATGGAGTAGTGTTCAGTAGCCTGGCTAAACGCTGGAGTGCTCCTGTAACCATGTGCTGCTGAAGCCAAATGCTTCACATGCTGGCTCTTCCCCAAGGTTCACACACTAACCCCTGTAGGCACTACTGATCTTGGAGACATGGTGGTTTCCAAGCTTTTCTATTGGAGACGATAGTAGTAACATACCTGTTCCTTCCCAGGCAGGACTTTCTCCCTGAACACGACAGCTCCTCAGAGCCCTCACATGCCTTCTGTGGCAGCACCACCTGCCCAGCAGCATCCCTTTGTTAGTGCCCTAACCTCAGTCGCTCAAGACTTCAGTGTCCTCCACACGTACAACGAAGTACTTCATATGACCTTGAATGTTTTAGCACTCAGGAAACATCAGTGGACAAAAAGAGCAGAAGCTGCCTCCCACGCCATTTATCCCAGCCCCACTCACAGCACTGCTTTACCCTACATCATACACCAAGTGACGTACAGCAAAGAGGATGAAAGAGTGCTTAAGTGAACCCCATGACACTATGGAAGAGCTCCTGCAGAGGAGAAGCAACAACCATCTATGACACCTTGGTGACACAAACAAGCAAAGCCTATTAATTTCATCCCTCTGCTAGCACAAAGTCAGCATCCTTTTGTGCTTTCACAGAATCACAGAATGATATGGGGTTGGAAGGAACCTCTGGAGAACATCTAGTCCAAACTCAACAGCAGTTCCGTGTCCTTTTTGAACTGGGGAGCCCAGAATGGGACCCAGTGCTCCAGATGGGGCCCCATTAGGGCAGAGCAGAGGGGCAGGATAACCTCCCTTGACCTGGTCACACTCTTCCCGATACCCCACAGGATGCCACTGGCCTTCTTGGCCACCAGAGCACATTGCTGGTTCACGGGCATCCTGTTGTCCACCAGGACTCCCAAGTCTTCTTCCTCAGAGCTGCTCTCCAGCAGGTCAACCCCCAACCTGTTCTGGTGCTGGTGGTTATTCCTCCCCAGCTGCAGCACCCTACAGTTCTTGTTGAATTTCACCAAGTAAAATGTTAATACCTAAAAGCACTAGCAAAGAAGTTTTAGCCCCTCATTCACAGCTCAAGGACAAAGATAATCTGGACGCAGTTCCTCAGCATGCCAAAAATAACACTTTGCAGTCTCTGTGTGTTTTAACAGCAGCCAAGATGTCACAAGGAAGCTTAGCAAGAGCCTTCCCACACTTCCCACTAACTGACCACCCCATCCCTCTCCTCCAAGCTCTCTGTCCTGTCTTGCCGGGTGTTTCCTTCATGCAGCACAGCAACATGTTCAAATGAGCATTACAGACATGGGCATCCAAGGCCATTTCAATTTTTTTTTCCTGCAGCTTTTCTCTTAGTTTTGCCCCATTTTCATCAGACAGCCAGGAGGAAATAAATGCAACATTATAGGTGCTCTCAGCAATGTATTTATTCCCTTTTGGCTAGAAAGCACAGGCTGTAGAGAGAGCTCCCACACTGACCTCTGGAGTTGGGCAGGATTTTGGACTGTTCTGCATGGATTCCGATTTTGAAGAGTTAGACTGAGATTCCACTTTCTTAGCTTGTTTCTGAGAACTGGAGGCAGCAACTGGGGAGGCACCAGTGGCATCAGGTGCCCACTGCGACAGCTCCGACTCTTTGGCCTCTTCATTGTGAACCTTCTTTGCATCCGGTTGAGGGAGCAATCCAGGAACAGTCGATTCTGCAGTAAAATAATGGGTCCATTACTTTTAGCCAGAGGCTCAATACTAGATCAGCAGTGAGCATCACACTGACCCTTTAGAGCAGCTCAAGCCTCTGAAAATGTGAGTCATTTAGCAGTGCAAAAGACTGGGCAGCCTGGATTCTCTTTGTTCAGAGAAATGCCAAGTTCTCTTTCTGACTGCAAAATGAACCAAAGGTATTTGAGAGACAGAGATCCCAAAAGTCAACGAAACACTTGCACTATTTCCTTTACACCTTTCCCTTTACAGAAGTAACAACTCATTTGTCAAAACACTCGTAGGCATCTCCAGTCATTACCCTTCTCCCGGTGGGGCTGTGGGGTGGAGCTGCACAGAGCAAGAGGAAGCTCAGAAGTCACCAATGTAGAGGTGAGAAGGTTGATTTTTCCTGTTTGAAGCCGGAATTGTTTGAGTTCCTGAGACAGGAGGCTGAACTGCTCTGTTTGACTGCGACACTGGTCTTCTAGATCTTTCACCCGGGCCTGACAGGAGAGACACAAGATGAGACACAAAACTATACCAAAACCACCAGAGATGCTCCAAATGCTATTGGCCTTTGCTGCAGCTTTTCAGTGGGTCTCAGACTCCAGGAACCTAGAGGTGTGCCCTGCCCAAGAATGGTCAACAGGAACTGGCAGCTATGGTATCTTTGAAAACCTCAGTCCCATCATCTCTGAGGAGACTGACTGAAAGCTCAATTAGGAATTATCCCTGAAGTGCTGGGTTTGAACTACAATATCCTGGTCAAGCCCTGCACAAGACCAGATGAGATAAGTCAAAGATAAATAAGCCTTGAAAAGAAAAAGATTGAAAAGGCTTTGCATGTTTTTTTGAGCATTAAAATCACATCTCCTAAAAGAACTGTTTTCCCCAATGCTCTATCTCATCCATCACTCCAGAGGCTCCAGCAAGCTCCCAGCACCTCACCCTGGCGTCTCCAATATTCTGGGCAGGGTCTTCTCAACTGTCTCTCCAGATCTTGGCTCCTCCAGGCTCTAGGAAGGGCAGAGAGCATCAGCACCCTGGCTCACACTGCAGAACATTTCTTCAACATGGGCACATCACACTCTTTCCCATCAGGTCCTACAGGGGTCAATTCCTCCAGGAAGATGCATGCTGAGTACAAGAAAGCTCCACCTCATCAAGACGAGATGCAGGGGAGCCCCGGGGAAATGCTATGGAAAGGGAAGGACACATTCCTACTAGAGAACCATTTGTATTTTCTAGTATTCTCTTTCTACCACCTCTACATCTTTCTCCTTCCAAAATATTGCTGAGTCCTGGCTGTCCTTATGCATCCCCACACAGTCTGCAGCTGGAGCCATATCAATTCCCATGAGAATGCAACTGCTGCTTCCCCTCTTCTCACCCTTCCACCATACAACAGCTTCCTCTGCCTTCCCAGACAGATATCCTGTGCAGACCCTGCTCGTGCACATCAGGTAAGAAGTAAACAAAAACCACTAGTGCTGGATTAGAACATATTAGCTAACCAGCAGCTCTTCAACTGAGTTAATGAAGAAAATACTGAATTTGGCATTAGTGCACCCAGCTGAGGCACAAGCTCTGCCTTGCAAGAGATGATATTTGTTCTTTTTTCCTCCTTGGGCTGAGATCACACCAGGCTTTGTAGTCATTCACTCTTCTCATCGTTTTACGTAGGTAAGATGCATCAAAACAGATGACTGCATTGTGCTCTCCAAAATTTTCCATTCTATAAAATGTTTTTGAAGAGTCTTTTCCTCCTTCCAACTCAAAAAAAAAAAAAGAAAAAAATAAAAAGAAAGAAAAGCCTTGAAATACTCTGAGAGACACGAAGTATGGGTTTTAGGCAGCTCTAAAAATAACACAACTGACCTGGAAAAAGCTTTTTTTCTGGTCTCAGAGCACTGCAAAATCTTTCTAACCCACTCCCTACCAACTTCCAAGTTTGCATACGTTTTTATTTCATTGCTGCCTATCTGTTTTAAACATGTCAGTGTTTATCCCTTGTTTCCTCCCCAACTCACTAGGAGCTCGCAGCCTTTAAGGGAAGCCTCTGAAGTGAAGGTGAAGTCTCTGAAGCCTGGCAAGAAGTAACTGTCTCTGAACTGACAGGGAGTGTCAGATGCCACGAGCAACTTCCAGAAGCATCTACACTCCTCATTGCTCAGAGTCAGCTCCCTGGTCACCAAGCCATGTTGTACAGGGTTCCTCTGCAATCATAAGGGTTCAAATTTACTTACAGTTAAGATTTTTCACATAAATGCTTCTCCCTTATGCATTACATCTTAATAGAGAAAAGAAACCACGAACAGTAAGAAAACAGTTGCAATGGATCGAAGTAGGGCTTCCTCTAGCCCAATATTCGTCTCTGATCCCACCCGGGGACAGGTACAGAGGGACTGCAGGACCAGAGCCAGGTTTTCCCACCTTGGAGACCTGAGCCAGCAGATGCATCTGGATGTTGTGTTTAATAGCATCATAATAACACCTCGGTTCTGTAAATTTATTAATCACAGTTTAATCCATTTACACTGATGGCCAAGCCAACAGCCTGGATAATCCACAGTTTAATTCTGAGATACCTAATTACTCACGTGTGTTTTAGATCTTGTGTCATTCGAAGCAATGTACAAACAGCCCTGCAGTGTTACTGCCACACGGCACACCACACAGACTGCAGCAGACTACTTGCGGAGGCTCACACACAGCTGGGCAAGCAGCAAGCTCCCAGGGCAGTGCTAGGAGGCAGGGGGAGAAGGAGGAGAAGCCCCAGGACACAGCCAGGAGCTTCAGGGAACCAGCAGGAATCAAGGCCCAGACACAGAAGAGAGAGGAGACTTTTGTGTCTATGCCCAACCCAAAAGGGGGAGAAAGAGGAGCCACACACCAACTGGGACTGAGGAACCAGAAGAGGCTGCAAGAGCAGGGAGCAGAGCTTTGGGGGGCAGTTCAGCCACCAGCTCAGGAAATTACTCTGATTTTCCACACCAAGCTAGACCAAACCACCACCAGCTCAGCCTTGTCCTCTTCGACACTCTCTGTCTTGGCTGCTCTATTACACTTCTACAGATGACATTCCCCACCCTTCCTACCTTTCTCTGTATCTTCTGCTACACATTTTTGAGATCAGAGAATCACGATGTTGCTAGAAATGAACTAAGCAGGTCTGCAGTCCAAACTCCTGCTCAAAGCAGGGCTAAGACCAAAGGGATTAAAGGTACATCCATAACTCCACATAGACATGGGTGCTTCTTCTACAGGTTGTGGGCATACCCTAATAATGTCCTTGGGCCATTCCCATTTCCTCTCCTAAAAGCTCTAACACTGCACTTCCCTTTTTGACCAGACTGGTGAATTTGGCCAACATTTTTTAAAAATCATCTAGAGTTCAAATATTGCATTTCCTGCCACAAAAAGTAATTCAGAGCCCACCACTGTGCAGTGTTTAGTCGCAGCTGCTTCTCCCTGTGCATGCCTTTGCACAGTCAGCATTACTTGTTACAGAATCTCCTCGTTACTCAGATCTTCTCCCAGATTTTTACAGTCAGATCTGAAGGCAACTGTTGAAAGAGTTTTCTATCAGTTACAAACCCCACTGCTTCTACATAAGCAGACTATAACTTCTTTCACAGAACCACAGAAGGGTTAGAGTTGGAAGGGACCTCAAAGATCATCCAGTTCCAACCCCCCTGCCCTGGGCAGGGACACCTCCCACCACACCAGGTTGCTCCAAGCCCCATCCNCACACGTCCATGTCCTGTCTCTGTTGAGGGCTCCAGAGCTGGACACAGGACTCCAGGTGGGTCTCAGGAGCACAGAGCAGAGGGGGAGAATCCCCTCCCTGGCCCTGCTGCTCACGCTGCTTTTACCGCAGCCCAGGATGGGGTTGGTTTCTGGGCTGCCAGCACGCACTGCCGGCTCATGGTCAGCTTCTCATCCAGGAACACTCCCAAGTCTCTCTCCCCAGGGCTGTTTGCTGGCCAGCACAGCTCCTAGACTATAACTTCATTAGTTACTACCTCTTCTGTGAAAACCATTATTCACAATCCTCGCTTCTCATCTTCTGACCAACTAAAGCTAGCAGGATGCACCTTCTTCTTCACTTGCAATGAGATCACCATTGCATTTGGGTTCTGAAGGAAAAGTTTCACTCCTGGAATGCAGGTAGCTCCCAAAAGACTTTCAAACATAGGTGACGTGTTAGGCAGCACACAGTTAGACAATTCTAGAAATCTTGAAATGCCAAAAAAATAAAGCTCCTAATTCTAATTGGTCAAGAAAGCAAAGCATTTAAACCAAAAAGCAGCTGCTCCACTACACTCTTAGTGGTAGCTCCTTTAATTACATTTATTTCTTGAAGGTGACACTCTTGCAATCTTTTCCAGAGTATAGTTAAAACAAGAATATCAAGCAACTGTCAAAATCAGGACAGAGGAGAAAAATGTCCTGTTTGACAGGATTCTAGCAGTACCTGCATGCAATCCAAGGTACTCTGGTAGCAAGAAGAAAAACAAAAAGAGATATAAAACCACATCAGCAGTTACACCAGCCAAAAATCAACAATCTGCCAAAGATAACCCAACCCTCAGCTTGAATGAAACTCTTTTCATTCAACTTACAGTGTCTGCCTTGCTCCATACTAAGATTCCCACCTCATTCCCAAAAGCATCTGGTTGCAAAACAAAGGCCACAGCTCAGATAGCAAATGCACGAGTGAGAAAACCACGTGTTTTCTGATGGTCTCCAAATCACAATACGCCTTGAGCCAAATAACAATATGCATTGAGCATCAATGCTAGATTTCAAGCCTTCTTCTCCCACCGCATTGGAACCACCCATAAAATCAAGGTAACGGACACTTTGTGTGGTCCAGAGGTCCCAGACATTTCCCCAGGTCTGAGATCAAGGGGTGCTGGGAACCAAGGCTCAGCTCAGAACCTGGCTCTGATGTGATTTCTAGCAGCTAATGGCCTGCTCAGTCATGCCCCCTGCTCCCCCGTTGGGGAAAACCAGCAAAGTCATGAAGTTTCGTACTTCCCAATGAAGTAACACACTCGGTTCCTGAAATCAAGCTGTCACTTTTGCATCTATGCAGTGCAAAAAGCCGTTGAGAACC
Source organism: Thinocorus orbignyianus (assembly GCA_013400375.1). NCBI lineage: Eukaryota > Metazoa > Chordata > Aves > Ciconiiformes > Thinocoridae > Thinocorus > Thinocorus orbignyianus. Next base: position 47,984 of record VXBW01006843.1, read on the forward strand.
TTCTCTTTGGAACCATTACTGAGTTCCTTCATTCCCCTCACCATAACCCTCAAGGTTTTCTTTCTGTACTTCTATCTGTGGCCTTTCTGCACACTAAAACTACTCCATACCTCTGCTCACACAACTACAGAGTAGCTGAGGCTGGAAGGCAGCTCTGGAGACCACCTCACCCAACTCCCTCAGCCCAAAGCAAAGTCAGCTCCAGCAGGCTGCCGAAAGTTTTGAACATTTCCGAGGAGGGAGACTCCACACAAAAACCATGTAACCCAACTCTTCCAAAGGGAAACAGACCACACTCATTCTTCATTAGTATTACATCAAAATGTAATGTAAAGATGACAATACACAGTGTAGACACTCCAGATCCCCTAATTTTGCCCTACACTGATGTTTTGGAATGACTATGATTGTAGTTAAGTCATTTAAATGACTTAACACTGCTCCTTAAACTAGCTTTTAATCACAATTTCTCTTTCTTTGGTCTTTCTGGTGTCATTGACTTATAAAGCATCTCTGTGCTAGCAAGAATATTTAACTGATGAGGTCCTTGCAGAAGAACACAGCCAGCCTCTCAAACACGGAACAAAATGACTGTCCCTTTCCTCCCTTACACAGGCAGATGTCTAGTTTAAACCTAAGAGGCTTCTCCAGTCCTTCAATGCTTTAGTTAGAAAACATTTGGCAAGCGTCAAACCTCCCTTCCCTGAAGGGCTGCCAAGAAGCCAGCTAAATACAACTGACCTAAGAGCAGCACCTGTACCAGCTCTGACCCTGTCTCTGCTGCTGAAAGCAGACGTTCCAGAAAAGACATGGCAATGGGGCAACACACAACGTCCCTTCCCCACAACACTCAACACAGCCTGCAAAAAATTCAGTCCCATCCAGTAGAAGCCCAGCACTCTCAGGCTTCCCAGTTCAGATACAGGTCAGGCTCCCTTCAAAGAAGATGCTGTTTGCAGCCACGGAGGAATCTCCTCCACCAAGGACACTCACCACCTGTTCTAACTGTCCTGGGCTCTGAACAGCCGCAGAGCTGCTGCACAGCAGTGGGCACGGCCAATTCAACCTGCCATCTCTGACCTTACACTGTCACCACTACAGACAGGGCCTTGGCCTTGTCAGCATGAGACCTCACTGTCCAGAAGCCATAGAACGCCTTGTTCTGCTCCATCTCAGATGCTTTAGTACTCAGAGAACCTCAGTGTTCTGAGAGAGTAGAAGCTGCCCCACTTGCCATCATGCCTAACCCAACTCCGGCAGGTACTAAATCACCACATTGGGTTCCAAGGTTTGGTTCTTTGCTTTTGCAGCTCCAGGAATCCCCAGGCAAGGTTTTCTCCCGACAAACACTGAGACAATGCAAACCATCACACCCGCCAGGCTGCACTGTTAAGCTGTCTGCAGCCATGGCAAAGCCTGTCCTGTGCATAGGGCAAAGTTCTCACAGAATGGTCCCAGCCTTGTAAGCAGGACAAGGGAGCTGCCCCAAACTTCATCGTTCATTATGCTCAGGCAAAGGTCACATTTCTCCCTTTTTTTCCTCAAATAAAAAGCATGGAGCACACATACACAAAAGAAATTTCAAATCACACGGACACAAGTATTCTTCCTCCCTGCAGAAGATTCTAGAAAATGGAGCAGCAGATCTGAGGTTTGTTACTTAAGGCATCCCTGAAAGAGTTGTTGGGCATAGTCTGAATGAAGTAACCCATCCGGGGACTGAGTAGGCCAGGATTTAATCCCCCAAAACTCTGACCCCAGAGCCTACTCTGCCAGCAGAACTGGTGCATATTCACAGTAGTCATGTGTTGTGTCCAATCACAATGTTAAAGCATTTTGCTGAAGAAAAAACAAAACCCAGGGCAACAAGAACGCAGATATTAAGAACAAAAGATACCAAATCTGCTGCCACTAATCCATCTTGTTTTCTTCTGTCTTACCTCTAGAAGCTGTACTGCTCCTTCATGCTCTCTTTTTGCCTCCGCCTGTGCCTAAGAAGAAATAAGAAATGGATTCAATAAGAAAGCAGCCTACCGAAATTCACTTCTACTGCCATCATCACCCTGACAGATCATTATAGATTTCAAACATCGTACAGACTGAAAGCGGCTTTAGTCTGGACAAGCAGCAGTGAAAGCTCAGAGCTGCCATTCATTCAACTCAAGTACAAGAGTTTAGCTACACAAAGCCTCCCCTCCCCAGCTTAGTTTACCCTGTAAGTTCACACAAACTTCCTCCATACGCCGCACTTCCAAGGAACCAAGCTGCAGGAGCCCCATTACTTTCCAGGGATTCCAGAGTAAAACGTTGTGTACCTGCTGCAGCCGCCTGACTTCCTCTTGCTTCTCCTGCAGGACTAGCAGTGCTTCCCTGTGCTCGACTTCCAGCTGCTGCCTTCGCTCAGCCACATTTCTCATGTGCTGCAGAACAAGTCACAGAAAGCTGACAGGTGACATTACTGAAATACTGTCCTCTGTCCTATCATGGGCCATGAAGTCAAAACACAGTCCATGTCAAATGCTTTGTACTTAAGCAAAACATTTGACACTATCCCGCACGACATCCTAGTCTCAAAATTGGAAAGGTATGGATTTGATGGATGGACCACTCCATGGATAAGGAACTGTCTGGATGGCTGCACTCAAAGGGTTGTGGTCTATGGATCAACATCCAAGTGGCAGCCGGTGACAAGTGGTGTTCCTCACGGGTCGGTACTAGGACCAGTACTATTTTTACTTATTAAAGTATTATTTTTACAGATCTAATATAAAATTATTCAGTCTAGCCTTCGATCAGACCAATAACTGAGTGTCTGGATAATCCTTCCAGCCATGTGGATCCTACTGACCTTCAGCACCTGCTCTAGATTCTCCAGCTTGGTTTGGAGTCCTTGATTCCTCTGAATTACTGAATCCCGTTCCTTAGTAACCAAAACAACCTGCAATTTCAGGTCAGCATTCTCAGATTCAACCTGAAGAGAAAGGATTTTCAATTAGCACAAGCAGCCCTAAGTGTTCATTGTATAAATAACAGAAGACAATTTCTATCTCAGTAGGTTGTTTTGCAGACCTGCCTTCTACCTGTAACGATACCAAAGTCACGAACCTCCTCTCTCTCTGGCTTTCTCTCAAAACACATACATGTGCATTTAGATCAGTCCTCAATGTGATGAGCACTCAATTTGCAGACACGGCTTCTCCCAACTCTTCCACCATTCTCACACATGACATGTTCCCAGAATACAACCCTCGGAGGTGCAACCACCCTCTCCTGAAATCCCTCTGCAAGTATCCTCTCTTTCTCCAGAGACCTGAAGTTTTTGGGTTTTCCATTTGGCAACACACAGCTCCCCACCAGCCACTGTCCGTCTTTGGTTATCAACAAGTTACACAGGTAAGGGAAATACAAACTTAAATAAGGACAAAGTATCTCACTCAAGCCTTGGGAAAATGTGTCATCAAAATAGGGCAGCTCACTGCTCTGCTTGTGGTTACCATGGGGCATGCAGGCCAGAGGTACACAGCCAACTATTACCCAGCTGGCCACCTGAAAACCAAGCACACTAGCAAGTTCTTCCCAGAAAAATTTTAGAGACCCTCATGCTTCCATCTGACAAACGAAAATACTGCTTCTTACCTGTCCTGCCCATCCAGCCTTCTCGTTCAGCTGCAAGTTCTCTTCAGCCAGTCGTGCATTTTCACTTTGTACCTCCTGCAGCTGGATTTCCTGCCCAGAAACAGCAGGTGTTACTACACGGAGCCCTCAGAATAACTCCCCAGAATATTCCGCAGAGAGGCTCCACTGCTTCTGTTGGCTGATGGTGCGAGATGCTGATGGGATGCTGCTTGAGGGGTGGAAGGCAAAAGAGTGCAGCACTACTCAGGCAGACACCAGCCCTGTGCCAGACACTCTGTTAGGTTTCTTTTCCCATTTATGCAGCCTCAAAGCCCAGAATGAGAAAGACGTTTCCTTGTCAACTTCATAGTGTCACATTATTTATATACTGCTGTCCAGAACTCAACCTCTAGCTACAATGATTCATCAAGTTTCACTGTTGGTTCAAGACCAGAGTCTTCATAATAAATTTCAGCTAAGGAAGAAAAAATATTTGGAAGAATGATGCTAAAGAGAGTTCTAGACTTCAAGCTCAAGGGTTTTAAACGGCTGGTTCTAGTCTGAACCCAGAATTCAGTCTGGACTGAGAGCAACATAAGCCATCTATCCCTGCCTTAGAGAACGTTGTCTCCAAGCAGGCAGGAGGCCACAGACATATGGAGAGGCACTGACTGAACTTGTCAGGTCCAGTTTGTCTGCAGCATCTTTAAAGGAACTATAGCATTAGAGGAATTTAAGAACATACAACGACCAACTTATCCCTTAAAGATTCCATTCTAAGCCAGACAGCGAGGCTGAGCAGCACACTATGAACTGCCCACGAGTCTGAGCTATGCATCAGAACTGGCCTCAAATGAGATTTGAGCAAGACATAAAACATCCCTTCGGAAGGTAATGCCCTTGGCTGAAACTAAGCATTGTCACAGTCACTAATGCCACCAGCACTGCTCAGCAAAGCAGAAACAGAAGGGAGACATCCAGATGCTGGGATACAACCTGCTAAACCTTCATGAAATTAAACAGCTGCAAGATTTCTTCCAACAAATACACGGCATAAGAAAATGACAATGGGTTTGTGTAATTACCATCTCCGGATGCAAAAATCTTTCAATACTCCCCTGAAGTGCATGTGAAAATGGCAAGGATCTCCTCAAACTAGCCAAGGCCACAGAATTTCACCCAGTGATTCATCTAGCTATGTTCAGCCCACAGGTAGCTGAAAGGCTAAAAAACCAATTCCAGCCTCAAGGACTGGAGCCCACCATTTGTGACACTGTTCAAATTAAGATAAAGACCAGTGATTCATTATTAAGATAAACTCAAGAGAATCCAAGAGAGGCACATATCAGCCTAGATCCTCTTCTACCATTATGCTTACAACAGTAGGCAACAAGAACACTTACCAATTCTTTGCATCTTTTATGCTTTTTCCTCACTTCATGCTCAAGGTTTTCACATTTTTTGCGCTTCTTCTTGAGTTCAAATTCCTGCACAAAACAAACATAAGTAGATCAGCAAGTCCACATTCTTAAGAAATGGGCATAAGAAATTCAAGCTGAGTTTCTCAGATCCAACACTGTGTTAGGTATTTTTATTTTCTTAGAAAACCTCTTTGTGACAAACATAAACAGTAAAGAAACCAAAGGAGGTTTTTTTTTAAAAGGCAGTAAAACCGGCAAACTTTTCAAGATAAACTATTCCTCTCCTCCCCAGGCCTTCCATCTTCTGGGAACAGTTCTCTGTGTCCTATTTGCGCAGACTGTTCCTATTTGTACAGAAGAGGATGGAGGGCAGGACGGGGGGGACAAAAAAGCCAAAGCTGTGCAAATTATTCAGCTTGAAATGTTAGCTGTGCTAGCTCAGTTCCTCTTCCAATTCAACTGCCATCTGGCAGCGTGCAGACATCCTCTGGTTATGTACCTTTACATACAATTTCTTGATAGTGCTCTTGGTTCCCCAGACAGAGAAAAACTGCTAAACCTCACTGCGAGCTGTCTGTGCTGCAATAATTCACAGGGGACATAATCCTCACAAAACATCCATTCCAGGTCAGTCGTAGCTGTTCCCACTTCAATTAAGAATAAACCGAACACAGCACAGAATCCATGGGCGTGTTTCCCTCTCATTTTTGGGGGACATATTTCCCCACCAGCCTGCAGCTGCCACCCAGCAACACTCTCCATGCAGACAGCCTGCGTTTTCCCACCAGCTCCCCAGGCTCCTCACTTCTGCACATAAAAGACTTCAGTCCCCCAAATCTCTGCCTGGATTCCAGGAGTGAAAACCCCAAGAAGAAACCAAGCGCTCCTTTACCCAAACGCAGGGGTACAACTCACCAGCTGCTGTATCTGTTGACTGCTCTCTTGGCTTGTTATTGCATTTTTAGGAGGGAAATTTTCATGTCCTTCAGAGGCAGGTCCCAGCGGTTGCACACCTGGTTCCACCTGGAAAGCAAGTGAGATGTCAGAGAGCTGAGGGACAGCCAGGATCACAGAGCACACCATGGGAGAAAAGGGCCTCCTGGCAGTGCTGCCTGGGACAGCAGTGGTCCACACGAAAACTTCTGACCTCTGAACTGCACGACTGGACATGGAGAACAGCAGACACCATGCCAGGGACCTCTCAGCCACCACAGACCTGTGCTGGGAGTCTTCTGGAGCCCAGGATGAATCACACCAGTTTGACTGAACCACCCCCACAGAACAGTGGCCTCCTGAAAGCTCTCAGACTGGAGTGCCCTCATGCCTCAGCTAAGGTTTCAATGAGAGGCATCAGCAATACCTGTCATGGCTCTCTTCAGAGCAATAAAACAAAGATGGAAGATGGTCAGAAGGGAGAACACAACCTTCATAAACAGCAGAAATCAGCAAAGACGTCTGAATCTAAAGGCAGAGAACAGCAGAGAGAAAATATCAAGAAAAGAAGCATCCTCCCTAAACTGGCAGCTGAGGGCCGAAATGGCAGCAGATGTGCTGTGGCTTCTGTGCCACCACCAAACCAGATGAAAGGAGACACTTTTCTGTATACGTTTGTACACAAGTTTCTAACAAAATGCCTTTTAACTTGGGCTAGAGACAAACACACCTTTAATCCTCTGAATTTTCACCCTCCACTGATAGCTGGCTTGGCATTGCCTGCCTGGAGTAATCCCTGATGGCAGGGCAAGGCCTAAGGTGAAGAGAAGAAAGAGGGCTCTGATAATATTTCAAACATCGAATTTAAAGTTGTCTTTGTTAAATAGATTGTAGGGACAGGAGATCTTTAGGATCATCAAGACCAATTTGTCCTGCGAGTAAACAGCAGGATTTTGTGACTCCATCTCAGCCTCTGACCTTCAGTTGGCCTCTCATCAAAGTGGAATTTCTAATGTCACTTTGAACACCTGCAACACTGAGGGCTCTACGTTACTAAGTCTGAACTCCCTTTACAGCCGGCCATTAGGATGGGGTCTAAGCACTCCACCTAAAACATTTCTTTTACCTATTTTAGGCTTGAAAACCTGGTTTTAACTGCGTCTACATTCATGGTTCCGCCCCTGAAAGCCAAAGAACGGCTAATCTCAAGCCCAGGTTACCAAGGCACACAGTAAGGTTCAAATCTGTATTTCATACCTGCCCTCCAAAATTATACTTCGTCACAAACTGAAAATGTTCCATTTTATTCGAATGTAATGGAATCAGGTCCCAGGGAATGCCAGCGGATACCAGCAAAGCGCACGAGTACTGTGCACTATGCGTCACAAGTCATGCACTCTGGCAAACAGATACACCAGACAAATGGGCTTGTTTGGAGTCATTTCCCAGCAAAAAGCTAAACAAAATGATGACACTTCTAATTATGGGCAACTTACAAAAATTACAAAATTACAAATTTGCCTGCATGGATCTAATTTCCCCTCAAGAACAAAGATGTGCCCCCGGCCACATGCTCATATACTGTTATTTTTCTGCAGAGCCCAGAGCCATCACCGCATTGAACAACTGGTAAACGAGGCTGGCACACATCTCGAGGAGAGCTGGGACCTGGAGCTGTGCCACCACGTTCACAGCAGGGCCTGGAAGACGCTCAATGGATGAGCCAGGTGCGTGGAATCTGTTCAACCCTACAGTGAAAAATCAGTGTACAACAGCTGCTTCCCACTCGTGGTGGGCAAACATCCAGGTGGGCACAGCCCCTATTGGGAGTGCAGGGTGGGCTGTACAACCCCCCCAGCACGGCCAGGCTCTACCAGCTACAGCCCAACAGACCGCAGGCACAGAAGTACCTCTGCTTTGGCAAATGACCAGGCAGCACAAACTACACAAAGGAGTAAATGAAAAATGTCGTAGACTTTCTAGAAAGCTCTGCCCTTGGCACCCAGGAAGCATCTGAAAAGCAACCTGAAAGGACGTCTCTTCTCCCAAGGAACAGGCAATTGGACAAGAGGAAACAGCCTCAAGTGGCACCAAGGAAGGTTAAGGATGGATATTAGGAAAAAATGTTTACACTAAAAGGGTTATCAAAGATTGGAAGAGGCTGCCCAGAGCAGTGGTGGAGTCGCCATCCCTGGAGGAATTTAAAAACCAGACAGACACAGTGCTGAGGGATGTGGGTTAGTGGTGGGTTTGCCAGTGTCAGGCTGACGGTTGGACTCAATGATCTGAAAGGTCTCTTCCCACCGCGACAATTCTATGATTCTGTGATCATCACAATCCTGCCCCAAAACAATGGCTACAGCATTTTCTACGTAACTCCGGCCCATTCCTTGAGCCACGCAAGGTCAAGCAGAGCTGGATCAGAAAACTGATGCAGGTTTCAGGAGAAGGGGTGAGTAAGGCTGGGTTTGCAAGGTTGTTTTTAACTCAGATCTGTCACGTCCCACTGCTCAACACGAGTTGCACCGACACAACTGAAGGGATGCGGGAACAAGCAGTGGTGAACAGGAGGCTGCTTGAGCCAGCACTGCCACTGGGAGAAATCCCTGCTAAATTATTTGTCATTACAGAGATAAGCATCATCTCAAAACCCCACACAAGGAACAGAGAAAAGGGATTTTCCAAGGACACTTCGAGGGGAAATTCACTCTTTACACTCTGAGGAAGTTCTGAGGAATACCACACTGATGCACTGTGCTGGGGAAGAGAAGAGCAAAGTAATTTCTTTTCATTGCAATAACTTTGGTTACTGCCCCACGAGCTGACTTCACCCTCAGCACGACACCAACTGTGCCTGCATGAACAGAGCCCATCCAGCTCAGGGTGTTCTCAGCAAGAGACTGGCAACAGCCTCCTTGCTTCCCTTTAACTACTGCTGTCGGCTCAGTCCTGTTGCTATTTATCAACCAGAAAATCTTTTGACAATGATGACAGATTCTCCTGAATCAGAGAAATAACGAGGGTCCATGAGAAAGATCACAATGTCCTTGTCTGACAGAATCTGCAGCATCAACTGAGAACCAAAGTATGGAAGGACCACTGGAGGAAGACAAAGGCAGAGCATCTGTTGGCGCATCCCTCCTCATCATGGAGGAATCTGGGGGGTGAGGGACCATCAAGGCAGAAATCTCAAACTGTGAAGAACCAAGCCAAGGATCTTGCTCAAGCTGAACTGTCTATAAGAACAATGGCAGAAGCCAACAAAATAAACAGGAACAAATCACCAAGATCAGACCATATTCACCCAAGGGTTCAAAAACCCCCTTTGGCACGAACTGAATCTCACACTTCAGCAGTGACTGAACCAAGACGTGCAGTGTGACATCGCCGTCATCCGAAATAACTGGAAGCTGGCAAGTGTCAAGTTTAGAGTATTCCAGTAGAGATCCGGGGAAACACAGATCAGCACATTTGACACCTGCTCTGGGCATACAGATAGAAACGGCAACAAAGATTAGGCAGATGCTTCAAAAAATCCCAAAGGTATACTGGGGAAAAAAAACCCACACTTACAAATCTAGAAGGAGTTTTTTCCCTAAGGTACTATCAAGCAAACAGGTGAGGGAGATCCAGCTTGGGTGCCTTGAACACATTCAGCTCCGGTGCTTTGAGAGACTTCTGCAGACAGAGTCACCACGGATGAGGGTGAAGGTTTTCTCCTGGGTAAATATTTAGTAAAAATGAGAGGACTAAAAGAGAGGCAGCAGAAAGCACGCTCTCCATGTAGAAAAGAGACAAATGGTGAAAGGGCCTCATGACACTGAGAGATTACAGAGGCCCATCAGACAAATGACGTTTTAATAGAACCCAGTGCTTAGACAAAAAGGCAAAGAGATCTATTGGGAACGAGAGAGAAAAATTCATTATGCCACCATATAAATCACAGCGTCTGGGACAGTACAGGCAGCACTGCTTCCCCCAACACAAAAATGAGAGAGAAAATGTACAAAGGAAGGAGACAAAGATGACTGAATAATGGAAGAGGCTGGAAAGAAATTTTTAAAAAATAAGGTATAAATGGCTGAAAAGGAGGGGCCTATAAACTCACAAGTGACTTGGAAAAGACCAACAACGAATGAATGAATATTCAATACATCTTCTATAAGAGCCAGGGAGCAATAAATGAGCGCAGCTGGTGGAAGCGCAGAGGGAAGACAAGCAGCCTGTCCTCACACAGCCCCCGGCCGTGAAACTGTCCTGGACACTGCAGGTACCAGAACCTCTGCTACCGAACCGGGTAACCCCACCCCAGGCAGACCCCAGGCCGCACACAGCCCCCCGCAGCCCACCACCCCCAGGCCGCCGTAGCCGGGGGGCACCGGGACCTCCCAGCCCCGGCTCCAGGCACCCCTCGTGGGCAGCCTGGAGGCCTCCGCCGGCCCCTCGCCCCCGGCCCAGCC
>VXBW01006843.1:58489-200382 GCA_013400375.1 Thinocorus orbignyianus
GGGGGCAGCAGGCGTCCCGGCACCGCGGCCCGCGGTAACCGGGAGCCAAGGTCCGAACCACCACAAACACTGAAAACTCTTGTGTTTTCAGCAAAGGAGGGCAAAAAGAGATAGAATCATGGCATCAGAGAATGGTTGGAGTTGGAAGGGTCCTTAAAGATCATCCAGTTGCAACCCCCCTGCCCTGGGCAGGGACACCTCCCACCACACCCGGTTGATCCAAGCCCCATCCAGCCTGGCCTTGAACCNCTCCCAGCCCCGGCTCCAGGCACCCCTCGTGGGCAGCCTGGAGGCCTCCGCCGGCCCCTCGCCCCCGGCCCAGCCCCGCTGCGCCTTTGCCGAGGCCGCCCCTGAGGACGGGCCCAGGCCTCGGCTCCCTAGAGCGGGCTGAGCCCCTCCGGCCAGCCCCGCTGCCTCCCACCGTCGCCCCCGAGCACTGAGGGGAAGCCCCGACCCCGCAGCCAGCTGAGGCCCCGGCGGGCCTGCCCCGGCGGCCCGGGAACGGTCAGGCCCCGCGGGCGAGAGAGGCGCTCCCCCGGCGGTGCCTCGNGGTTGCTCCAAGCCCCATCCAGCCTGGCCTTGAACCCCTCCATGGATGGGGCAGCCACAGCTTCTCTGGGCAACCTGGACCAGTGCGTCACCACCCTGACACCAAAGAAGTTCTTCCTAAGATCCAATCTAAATCTCCCCTCTTCCAATTTAATACCATTCCCCCTCGTCCTATCACTCCACTCCCTGACCAAGAGTCCCTCTCCAGCTCTCCTGGAGCTCCCTTCAGATCCTGGAAGGCTGCTCCAAGGTCTCCCCAGAGCCTTCTCTTCTCCAGGCTGAACAGCCTGTTCTCACAGCAGAGCTGCTCCAGCCCTCCCAACATCTTCATGGCCTCCCACTAGGCCCGTTCCACCAGGTCCATGTCCTGTCTCTGTTGAGGGCTCCAGAGCTGGACACAGGACTCCAAGTGGGGTCTCAGGAGCCCAGAGCAGAGGGGGAGAATCACCTCCCTGGCCCTGCTGGTCACACTGCTTTTGCTGCAGCCCAGGCTGGGGTTGGTTTCTGGGCTGCCAGCGCGCACTGCCGGCTCATGGTGAGCTTCTCATCCAGGAACACTCCCAAAATGTTGCCCGGTGTCCTAGGTTGGAAAGCACAGTGCAGGGATGCAGCCCGGAAAGATGAGGAGGAACCGAGCCCCCGGTGTCCATGTCCCTGCTGAGATCTGGGGCTGGAAGCTGGCATTCAAGACACCAGCACCCACTAGCAGTGGAGCCCAACTGCAGCAGTCACCTACTCTTAAGAAGCTTCTGAAGAACAGCAATTAATGGAGTAATTAAATAGCAAAGCCTCACCTCCTGGCGTGCATTCCCTCCTAGCACTGGCTCTCCCGGGCGAGACTCCTGCGGCAGCGCTGGGCCCAGGATGTGGGTGTTAGGCGTTGGTACAGAGGGTGCCAGGCGCCTGGCAGCGCTGGCCAAAGCATCGCCGGGACGGGTCTGAGAGGAGCGTAGACACTCCTTGAAGTTCTTCAGCGCGATCTGTCTCTGCAGCCGTAACACCTCTCGCTGGGACTCCCGCAGCAGGCGGTCGAACTGGATGATGTTCAGGCAGTGAGGGTCATCCTGTGGGAAAGGCAAACAGGACACCCTGTTGCTGACAAGCTCTGAAAGGCCGAACAAGTCGAGGGGGGTGATATAACATGCAAACTCCAAAAGCCTTACTTTTGGAGAGAGACTCTGGTAAAAAAAAAACAGGTAAAGTGGCAGACAAAGATTTCTGTTTCCTGAGTCTCCATACCCTCGAAAGCATTTGCTTTACATCCCTTACGTGAATATGTTATTTCTCCCTCAGGTGAAACCTAGCCTGTAATGCTTCTGCAGCTATCCCAGCGCAAAGCAGAAGGGCTTTTCTAAGTAACTGTGCTTTCTCAGTGCTTGCCAGCAGAGAGCGTGTCAGGATAATAACATTTAATTTCCCAACCAGAGCCGTAGCTGGTTTGCCTCCTTGGTGTGGGTGCTGGCATCCTCTGCAGCCCTACGCATGCACGGTGGTTAGGGCTTTAAGTGCTGGAAAGAATGAAGCGTATCTGGGACTTATTTGGTTTTCGCCCACAATACTGTTCAGCTTTCAACCGTTCTTGATTTCTAGCCTCTTCAGGGAGAGTATGTGTGGACGGGCGCCTGTCTCCAGCACAAGTGGTCGTTCCCAACCACTCTGGACCCCAAACCGGCAGCTTTTGAAGGAATCCAGTGCAATCTTATACTTGCAAAACCAGTGAGAATATATCACTAGCTTGTTTAGTTCTTCAAAGGCTTTCAGATTTCTGGAAGCTGAAGAAACACGTACCTGCATGTCCATACGTACGTACAAAAGCTGGTTATGAAAACCTGTCTTTACAAATATGCTGCTGGAGGAGACGTTGCTCGTTCCTGTGGAAAGCTCCTAAGCCAGTGAATTCACAATTGGTATCCAGGACAAATTAAATCTGCTTCCCTGTGCACTTCTTACTCACCCTAAATATAGCGTCTGCTTTATAAAGGCAATTTATGTACAAAATCATGGTTACCCCCATGCTACAAGGGGGAAACTGAGGCAGCATTAATGGGAACTGATGACAGATTCAAGAAGTGAGCAGCTGGGTGTCCTCGGTGCCAGACCCATGGTCAGGCTGTCAGGGTGGTAGTTCTTTAAACAAAATTGGCTGTGGCTCTCTATAAAATCTCCCTTCCCCCACCAAAAAAAAAAAAAGCAGCTATTCCAAACAGACCGCCTCCGAAGCCTGGGGGAACAAGGGAGTGAAAAAAAATCCTCAGTCCTCCACTCACAGTTTCTATTATACACGTCCCCTGCAGCTGTCTTGCTGTTCCCTACAACCCCCCGCTTTCAAGAACCTTTGCTACAAGAAATTGCAGCCTGGTTTGAGCTGGAGCTGGGGTTTGGTTGGAAGCCCGTCACCAGAGCATGATCTCAGGAAATAATTTTATCCTAAAAGCCCTGATTATGCAAAACAAGGCCATTGCTGGGTGCAGGATGTCTGTCCTGCCACTGGAAAGGAGCTGAGTAGATCCATTTCATAGCTACTGAAAAATTTGTGCCGATTTAAATACCCTAGATTAAAATTGATTTGGTTGCTAACTCTGAGCGTGCACATAATATCTCTGCATATAAACCCCTTCATTGGCATAATGCATTTTGCATGCTGCAGACAGATTAGGTGAATTTTGAATGTTAACTAGCTGAAAATTAAAATTTAATGAGCAGCTTGCTTGGAAGAGAAATGGGAAAACCAAGATCAGACAGAATGATTTCCTCTCTTGCTATCTCTTCTCTGCGGATTCCCTGCCTGTGTCTCCATGCCTCAGTCACCGCTGCCTCGGTAGTTCCAGGGACAGAGGGTGTCACCTCCTGAGCCAGGGGCATCACCCAGGCCCTTGAAAGGCAGCGGCTGAACTCATCAGCCCTGAGGGTTGCACCCATGTGTGCTTCACTGGCCAGCAATGAATCTTGCTCACCCGCTTCTGTCACCTTCCTCTACAATTTGTCACTCTCCTGTCCCTGGCAGATTCAGGTTGCCCAGCATGCTCTGCTACGAAAAGGCTTTGGAAAGAGTCTGTTCCCCCTTCTGTGGGGACCTGCAGTGAGAAATCAAGGGGACGGGAAGGAAATTTCTTCTTGCTGACACTGTAGAGCTCGGTCAGACCTGGGTCACTTTCTGCTGTGGTTTGATGCCAGAGGGATCAGGGGCAGCTCTGTGCAAAGAGCAAATGACACCCGCTCGACCTTGTCCTGACTAGATCTACCTTAGGAAAAGACTGAGAATCCACCTTCAAATCTATATTTAAAATGAACACATAAGGAGCTCAGGGACAGGTATAAAGCTGCTTTCAGTGAGGAAGTATTTGTCACCTAAATATCATGTAAGTAGGGTAGGTAGAAATGTAAGTATTCATTCAGCTCAGTGGGGTGCAGGAACAGAGGGTTGCACTCGACCACATCTGCGTTAGAAAAACAGGGGGAACTCAATGCAGGCATCACTGGGCTTCTCAGTTTATTAACTGAGCTAAGCTGAAAATGTCCAGCTCGTGAACAAAAGACATATCTGATATGCCCAGAATGAGTTGAATGGGAACCATTTCACCCAGCTTGAGAGGTCTGCAGAGACTCCTTTCAGAGCCATCACAGAGAAGTGCTTTGAGGGAGTGACGCGTCTGACCAGTTTAGGTATCTGTCTCGGGATGCACTGAACTATCCCTTTTATCTCACCATTTATATTGGCAGGTCTTGCGCTGGTGCTGAGGGGAATGTAGGTCACCAGCCCAGGAGCAGGCATCGGCATCGTTAGATGGTTTCATCAACACCCACCCCTGTCTAACGATTTGTGCCCTTAGTCATAGTTGCACAGGGATGCACCTCGTTATCACCACTCTCGTGGTGGCTGTGGGCACTCAGAAAGCTGCAGCTCAAAACATGGGATTCGGGTTGGCTCTTGGGAAGGGGCTCAGCTGGTTTACTTTCTGAAGAAAGACTTTAAAAAGAGGCCCTTGCTTGAGCTCAGTGCTGTGAAAATTCATCCTGTGTCTGTGGTTTCTCGGGGTTTTCCAGGGCAAGAGTTTTAGTCGCTGCTGAAAATGACAGCTCAGACCTGCGAGTTCATGGAGGGACAATGGGGGTGTCCTAGAGGGCTCAGGACACCACCTCTGCCACACACTCACTCAAAGTCCCCTATCCAGCTCACACCTCTGTTTTCAACCTGCACTTGGGACTAATTGTCCTCACACTGCATCACCGTTCTCTCTCCACTTGTCCCCAGCCACTGAGCGATGTCCCAGAACATGTCTCACCTTCCCTGCGAAGAGTTTAGCCTGCAACTCCAGGCACTCCTGCTGCAGAGCTTCAATCTGCTTGTCTTTTGCCAGGAGAGCACTGGCTTGCTCCGTCAGGTCCTTGGCGCGCTGGCGGGCAAAGGCTTTTTTACACAGCTCCAGGCTGGAGCCCTTCAGAGGCACTGGAGCAGTGACCTGCACCAGAGAGAGCAGCAAAGGAGAAAGTCACATGTTGGAGCTCGTTAACTGCCACCCCATCACCCCGACATCCATTGGGCAGGGAGCACTGTCAAGAAATGTGGCCTCTCCCCCAAGGACAGTCCTTAGGAAACGTGGGAGAAAAGAGGAAAGGCTGGATGGAGAAGTGGGTCAGAGAAGAGGACAGAAAGGAGAAGGTGCTCCACAGGTGAGGCCAATCAACGAATCATAGACTGGTTAGCGTTGGAAGGGACCTTAAAGATCATCCAGTTCCAACCCTCCTGCCCTGGGCCCGGACACCTCCCACCACACCAGATGGCTCCAAGCCCCATCCAGCCTGGCCTTGAACCCTCCAGGGATGGGACAGCCACAGCTTCTCTGGGCAACCTGGACCAGTGCCTCACCACCCTCACACCAAAGAAGTTCATCCCAATATCCAATCTAAATCTCCCCTCTTCCAATTTAAAACCATTACCCCTTGTCCTCTCACTCTACTCCCTGACCAAGAGTCCTTCTCCAGCTCTCAAACGGGTATGGTCAGCATCGGGGGCTGCAGGCAGGGCAACTGAGTGTGGGAGGGGAGGAGAGAAAAACGAGATGAAGGCAGAAAGACAAGAGAAGGCAGTAGAGAAGTGGAGGGGAGGAGGGGAGGAAAGATGAACGTGGAAGCAAGGATGGAGGTGGCCTAACGAGGAAGAGAAGCGGAGCTTCTGTGGGTTCCTAGGCAGTGGGAAAGAGGATGGATGGGCGGAAGATACAGGCAAAGGGAGCCCAGCAGAGGCCAGTGCCACAGGGAGAGGACTGGGAGGTGTTCAACAGCAGAAGCAGTTCAGGCCTATGTGTTCCCTGTGACAGTAGGGACAGACCCTGGCAAACCCAGTCCCTGGGTTTACCAAACCCCACTTCTCCCTGCCCAGCTATTTTTATCTGCACAAAGCTTGTCGGTTTGGCACGGGGGGGACTCTCTCCCTTGCTCGATCAGGAACATGGCATCCTCTGCGCAAGCGTTTCCTCCTCAAGCCTTCCTGAGCATCTCAGCCACATGCAGAAGCTGCATGCCCTGGCTCCAAGGGACCTGTGTACCAGGCACCAAAGGCAACCCCTGCCAGATGAACTCCAGCTCCTCAGGGCCCCTCCTCTGGGCAGGCAGCTGCCTGCTTCTGCCTCCAGACCACCCTCTGTGAGTCTCAGCCATTCCACCAGTTCTGCGGTTGGGAGACCTGGGCCAGCCCAGGAATCCAGCAAGGTGGTTCTCTCAGGGTTCACGCAGGTCTTAAACCGTCACTGCCCCCAACTTCCAGTCGGGGAAGAAAATAAACCAGTGTTTGGATAGCTGCTGGAGGGTCTGCATAACTGCTGGGTGTATATCAAATGATTTCTCTTAACCTGATATCTGACAAGTCCATCGGCAGCAAGTGTTGGCCTGCAAGTACCAAAACCCTGTGACAGATGACACAGTGCCTGGGGACAGAGAGGGCAGGCAGTGCCAGGAAAAAAACCCTACCTTCTCTTCAGCAATGCTTTCGCTTCCTCCTTTCTCTCCTAAGGGCCTTGAATTCCCCATCACAATCCCTAGTTTCCTTCCAACAGAAGAAAGGTTTTGCCTCACTCTGCTGCAATGCACCTTTAAGAAGCTCGTGCAAGTGCTTCTGCCTGGGACCCCACACCCTGCAGCAATCTCCCACCGCTCCCACACCCAACAGATACTACAGGGTTTGCAACCAGCTGCTGTTGGGCTGGAGAAAGCAAAAACCCTGTGGCTTGCAGACACCACCAGCGAGGTGTGGATGGGGCAGAGCAGAGTCTCTCACCCCTTCCTGTTTTCCTTTACCGCACTCATTTTCTTATTCTAATACTTCCTGTTTCTTGTCGGTGAAGTCAGATGAATTATTTTCACAACTCGCCCAAGGAGAGCTGAGCTAATTACCTTAAACGAACACCTTAACGTGGGTCAGCACATTTACAGCGAGAAACCAGGCAGGAGGAAATTGCTCAGAGCCATCTCCCCGAGCAGGAGCCGGAGAAGCTGGCGATGGCTCGTGATGCTCGTGTGGCTGATGCGCACACTGTGTTTGCTGTAGGTTTAAGGAAAGGGGAAAGAAAAACCTTTCTAGCTCAGTGGGTGTGGGGAACAAGAAGTCCCAGTGATGAGGCGCTCTCCTTGCTCAGCTCCCCGGCAGCGGGAAGCCCCTGCACTCACCACTTTGAGGTTTGCCTCCTGGAGTTTTCGGGCTCTCTCCTCCAGGCGCTTGGCAATCACTGCCAGCTCTGCGTTCTTCCTCTTGAGGTGCTTCACCTTCTCCTCTGTCTGGGGGAAGTAGCTCCTGCGCTGGATAACAGAAGGAGAGGGTCAAGGTGAAGCCCCCACTCAGCTGGAAGCTGCGCGCCAGGGGCATTAGGGGAAGCCTAACCCTGACCCTGACCCTCCCTGACCTGCTCTGGGCCCACAGGGCTTTTCCCAGCCTGTCTTCCTATGACTCTCCCAACCACTGAATATCAACCTCTGCCCTTGTTGCCTCTCCAGTCACTGAAACCTGTGTTTTTCCTGGTATTTTTGTTAATGTGACGTCTTGGTCCCCATGAGATGCCCCCTGTCCCACCCCAGGCCACCCTACATGGTCCCTCTCCAACAACTCGCTCGTTGCAGGCTCTGCTGGCTTTGCTGGCTGGGACTCGGCATGTCTCCTGGCCACACACCCTCTGGGCTTTCTCTCCCAAAGTCTTCACAGTTTATTTCCCTGGCGTTACAGGGCTGGACACATCACTGCAGATTTGTGCCACGCTGCCACCACAACCTTCACCGCTGTCCTTTTTCCCGTGACACCAAAGCATGAACTTGGGGGGGAAGAGGAAGAAAGCAGCAAAGAGCTTTGTGATGTCTGCAAAGCAAATTTCCTTTTTCTTCTCCTATTGATTCTCTTCACTCTTAATCCCCCTTTATTTGTTATCTGTCCATTTCGATAAGCTGCCACTTGCCAATGGCTCCTTCTCTCAAGGTCGCACCCAGATGTGTTGTGCTGTCTTTTCACATCAGCAAAACTGTCAGATCAACTGATCCTTCCACTTATTTTCCTCCCTACCCCTGTGAAATCCCGCCGTGGGTGCTTGCTGCTTTCACTGCTTTTCTTCAGCCAGAAGGCAGAGGCTGGTTTTCGAGAGTAAAATTTGATGAGAGCTTCCACAATAGTGCTTTGCTAAAATCCAGATGACTGATAAGGGGTAACCCCAGAGCGTGCAGGTCAGACTGCATTTGTGCTTTTAGTGTAAGAAAATTATCTAAAATATGCGTTTTGAATTTGGTGATACAAATCTGAAATGCTGAGCAAGGAAATTTTCAGGGGCCCAGGGTGGCCACCTCCCCACCGGGCAGGGCTGCACAAGGGCTGATGCTCGCCAGGGAGGATGCAGGAGGGAAACACCCCCTCTCCATATGTCCCAAGGGTCCCGGCTGCCCACCATGGTCCTGGGGAGCCATGTGTGGGGGAATGGGACAGAACGGGTGGCCCAGGCTGTGGGCTTTGGGTGCCAGGGGTGCAGCTGGGGAGGAGGTGGGTACCGAGCTCCTGTAGGAGCAGGGGGCACTGCTGCACTGTCACCCACAGCCCAGCCCGGGCAAATCAGTGTTTCTGCTTTTCCACTTAAAGAGGAAACAAGAGCGACTTCTCCCTCCCCTGTTGTCAGCTCACCGCTGCCCTGCTCTCTGCCTGCTCTCACTGGCGGCTGCGTTAAAGCCTCTTGTGGTTTCCAGCAGGCAAAGAGTACCAGGCAAAGACAGCAGAGAGGACAGACGAGGGTCCTAGTCTACTCTGCATCATGAGGAAGGGGTCCCGCTGGAGCCAATGATGGGTGCAGTGTGAAGGCACCCAGGGGATCCAAAGCACTCAGGCCCTCTTTGCTCTCCTGGCTCTGCTCAGTCCATCCTGTGTGCCAGCATTTCTTAGAGCTGGCAGCAGATAATAACTCACCCTGGCTGGGACCCCCAACATCAGAAGGACATGGAGCTGTTGGAGCGGGGCCAGAGGAGGCCATGGAGATGCTGAGAGGGCTGGAGCCCCTCTGCTGGGAGGACAGGCTGAGAGAGGTGGGGGGGGTCAGCCTGGGGAAGAGAAGGCTCCGGGGAGACCTTAAAGCCCCTTCTAATCCCTCGAGGGGCTCCAGGAAAGCTAGGGAGGGACTCTGGATCAGGGAGGGGAGCCATAGGATCAGGGGGAAGGGTTTGACACTACAAGAGGGGAGACTGAGATGTGGGGAAGAACTTTGCTGTGAGGGTGGTGAGAGTCTGGCCCAGGTTGCCCAGAGAAGCTGTGGCTGCCCCATCCCTGGCGGGGTTCAAGGCCAGGCTGGATGGGGCTTGGAGCAACCTGGTGTGGTGGGAGGTGTCCCTGCCCATGGCAAGGGGTGGCACTGGATGGTCTTTAAGGTCCCTTCCAACCCACAACTTAGAATCTATGAGTCCCTCCCCACAGAGCATCCCATGCCAGAAGCCGGCCCAGCACCCATCTCTGCTCACCAACAAGCTGTTCTCCTCGGCCAGGCTGGAGCAGCGGTGCCGCAGGTCCTCCAGCGCACTCAGGAGCTTTGTGTTCTGGCTCACGAGGAAGCTGTAGTCAGCCCCGCTCTGCAAAACAGCACGGGAGAGACAAGGCAGGGCTTCATCTGCCTGGGGCCAGGGGAGAGGGACCCCGGCCCGCCCTGTCCCCACGGTGAGCCCTGCCAGCCACGGGGGAGGCTGGCAGGGCCAGGGTGCGGGCAGGGAAGGGGCAGGGTGGAATGCGGTGGCTGATTTCAGGAGGTGGCAAGGGGCTGCCTGTCCTTTGGAGGACCAGTGGCCTTCAGGGCTGGGCTGCATCACCCGTGGGTGAGAGCTGCCATCTCCATAGGGTTAAAGGTGCTTTGAACTTGCCCAGACCCTCATGTTGTCCTCAGCCACTTGCATTTTGCCTCAGTACCATCTAATGCAGCTCAAGAGCCAGCAAGAGCCAGGTGGGGAGAGCACAAGCCGTGACACCTCAGACGTGCTTCCCACAGCTCAGGGACCCGGTGGCCTCCAGCACCGCATGGTTTTCAGAGGCGACGAGGGCTCCTCACCTCCTTCCCCACACCAGCTCCCCCAGTCTGGCTCAGGAGCCCTTCCCGAGAGCAGGCCCCGGGCTCTGCCCTCTCTCTGTCAGCCTCAGCTGCAGCAGAAGGCGAAACACCAGATTTCTTTGCAAAAAACCACCACCTTAATTTTTGTCACATCAAAAGCGGCAGCAGCTCTGCCGGGAGCTGTATATATAGCTTTGTGGTTACTGCTTCCTGCCGAGAGCTGTGCGCTGCAGGCTTGCTGCTGAAGCAGGCTCCCAGAAAGTATTTTTGTGCCTTAGCAAAGCCGGTAGCCAAGCTATTGCCTCACAGCTGCCATATGGCAGCAGCGCCACACACCTCGGGAAGACCCAGCCAGATGTTTTCCCAGCAGCTGGGTAGGTCCTGCGGGACCCGCTCCCGGAGCACAAGAAGTTTTTTGCTGGTGCCACCGAGCGGCTGTGACCTTCCCAGGGCACGGCTCTGTTTCAGCAGTTTGCAAGCCAAGGCTACAAGGGAAACGTCCCTCGGCTACCAAAGAAATGCTGCCCGAGCTCTCTCTTGGTGGTAAGGAGTCAGACAGGCAGCTCACAGCACTCGGGTGCCACTGTGCTCTAAGAGGTCTGAGACTGGCTAAAACTCACTACGTTTTTGATTAATGCAATATTTTGGCTTCTCAATTGCAGCCACTGGAGCAAAAGGGCAGGAGACGAGGGCCACAAAGTCCACCCCATCAAATCCCATGGTGGGGGTCGCAGCCATGCCCATGCCACAGCTCTCCTAGCCTCTCATGCCTGTATGGAAATGCCTTGGGAGAGCGAGGAGGGGAAACACAACCAAAAGACACTGAAAACCAAATAAGAACTCACCCTCAAAACTCCCAACCCTCTCCACTGGCCTCACAGCATCACCAGGTCCCACAACCCCTCTGAGCCACCAGGAGGGATGGTAGTTGCCAGGAGCTTGGACAGAGTGGTTTGTAGTTGTCCACCCTGCAGAAATCGCAGGGCTTAAGAAAGTGAGGAGCAAAATTCCCCATGGGGTGAGATTGTACTGCTTTCCACTTGCAGGAAAGCAAAAATGTATTTATTTTCCACTATTCTTTTTTTTTCTTCTCACCTCTAGGCACAAAGGCACACTTACTGCCAGGCACCTGGGTGCCCTCTCCCACTCTCCAACCACTCTGGGCTGCTCCCAAGGACGGTCGGGGCAGGCCCAGGGACTAAGGAGCTCCCCAAACTCTGCAGCCTTGGGGAGCCAAGAAACTCCCCTGGCAGCCAGGCACCCTACCCAGAGACCCGATCCAGTGGCATTGGTCCCATCTCTGCAGCTCTACAAGGGACAGTAAGGAGTTCCAGAGAACATTTCCCCCGTCGCCATCTGCAGGAACACCAAAGCACCTCCTTGGGCTGGGCACCCATGCAGGGGACACTGTGGGTGCTGATGGGGGACAGAGCATGGGGGGTGCACAGGACAGGGGTTCTACCAGCATCTCCCATGCTCTGGATGGCAGTGCCTTGGGCTGCTTCACTCCTGCCACCCCCAGAGCCAAGCAGGCAGCCCCTGAGATGAAGTCAAAATGCGTTATTTCCATCTTCTTGCCCCTGCTGAGAGGCCTCAAGCTTCTTGTCTGTGCTTGCTTGGACTGAGACAGGCCGAGCAACCTCAGCCAGTGACCTCTGCACTTGGTGTAGGAGCTGGAGAGCTTTTGCTGAGGAGCTGATGTGCTCCTGCTTCTCCCCGTCGGGCAGATAGAACTTCTGGCATCATTGGCAGCAGGCCTCTGCAGGGAACAGTTAGCACTTCCAGCATGGCTGGAGATATTTTGGGGACTTTCAACCAAATTTCTGTATTTGAAACCACTTTTCTGTCATAAAACACCACCTTCAACGGGGCAGGATGCGAAGACTCACAACCACTCACCCTCATCCTGCCTACACTCAGCCCAGGTTTCTTGCCATGACTCCAGAGCCCATGACATGGCAAAAGATGGGAAGTCCTAGACCACGCAGGGACCTTTCCAGCCTCCTGGGTGTTGCAGGATGCCTGACCGTGGAGCAGGAGAGCGTGACTGTGTGCTCCAGGCTGGGGCCAGGCATGTGGCCAAGCCACCCCCCTGCCAGCACGTCCCGCTGCGGCCACGGCTCCTTGGGGCTTTGCCCAGAGAGGCACAAGGGGCATCCGCAGCGAGAAGACATGAAGGCAGGAGATCTTTGCTGTGCCAGGACATCTGTCCCGCACAGGGACCTCACTGCCCAGGAGGCTTTGCCAAACCTTCCCCCCGGTGCTGGCTGCGTCAGCTGAACCCTCCTCTAAGACCACATAGAGCCTGGAACCGAAGGACTGTCTAGACGTCATCCCACACTCATTAAACATTCATTTCCTATAATGAAATAGCTTTTAATTTATTAACTGCTCTGCTGTCCCTTAAGGTTCCCGTGCTGCTCAGAGCAACCACACTTGTGGTCCCCACGGGTGGTGCTTTTCAAAGGGAGCTGAGGAAATTGTTAGGGAGCAGAGGCACCTAGGCTGCCCCTGGCATGACTCTCCTTGACAAAGGCAAGCAGAATTTCCAGCAGGAGCCAAAATCCAAAAGCATCCCTCAGTCGGGGAGGTTTTCAGCGAGCTGGAGTCGGCAGGAACCAGGGCAGAGCTGACGCTGCAGGGAGCTCTTCAGGCAGTCACATCCTCTAGATCAGACGCAGCCTTGGTCACTAAAAAATTAACCCAAGTGACATGTTCTTTGGCCATGGGGGAAATGTTCCAAAACCCAAGCAAAGCAGGAGAAGAGCAGCAGGGATGCTGAGGGCAGAGAACAGACGGCGGCTCCCTGGTGCAGCAGGCACACAGCTTTGAAGCCTCTGTTACAGGGAAATCGTTGTCATCTGTCGCCTCTTTTGGCAGGTAGAGCTCAAAATACAGTTTCTCCAGGATGCATTGAGAAGGAGCAAACAAAGAAAAGCCTCAGCGTGGCAGCTGCAAGAAAGCTGCTGCTTTTTCACCCGAAAAAAAAGCAAGGGAAAGCTGCAGCAGCTTTTGCAGGGAGAGGTGCCCAGCCAGGCTGCTAAATGGGTCACACAGCCAAAAATCCCCCTGGATCACCCGGCATCCAGCTCAGTCTTTGAAGTCCCGCAGAAAACTTGCAGGAAGCCATTTGGGGGACAGTAAATCAAGCTGTGGCCAGGATGAAAGTGGCTGCAGCGGCTGCTCTGCAATGCGGCTTGGGCCGCCCGTGCCTCGTGGCACGGCCTGGCACCCACCGGCCCAGAGGGCTTCCCCCACGCCAGCCCCAGGGAACCTGCCAGAATCCATGCTCAGCCTTTGCAGAGCCAGATGGGGAGGAGGAATTGACCAGGTGGCCCTGTGAGCGGGAGGTCTCAGGTGGCCCTTGGAAACAGGCAGTCCCATGACCGATTTTAAGACATACACAATTTCAACACGTCCCCGCAGTGACTTCCCCATCTGCAGCAGACACGGGTCCAGCTGCTGGGTTTGCTTCGCAAAAGCCATGTCTGAAAAGCACCCACCCTTTGCAGAGACTCTGCAGGCCTATTTTCAAGGTGAAACCTCACAAGCTCTTCGTCTCTCTCGGACACGTTAAACCCACCGCTCCTCCTTCATTTGAAATCATTGTCACCGAGCTCCCACCATGTCAAAGCCCTTTAGCTGTTCATTCCAGCTGACTTTGGTAATTAGTTTCCTTAACTTCTCAGTCTGCACTGCTTGGAAATGAAACCTGTCACTGCCAATCCATTCTCTCCAATTCCATCCATTTTTCAAGGGAAGCGGCTCCCTCCCAGAGCAAAGTTATTTTCCACAGGCTGCTCTTCAGCAGTGCCCTCGCTGCGTGTCAAAAGTGAGGCAGAAATAGCGTTGCCTCCTGATCGGTCAGTGAGCGAGGGCAAAACCCCTGCCCTGGCACAGCCAGCATCCTGCCACGGGGACAAGGGCCATTTGTGTTAAAGGTGTGGCAGAAGTAGGAGACATCCCTAGTCGGGGTTGTTCTGCCACTCCTTGTCCTTGTTCTGTTTCCTTCATTTCGTGCCGGGTTCCTGGTTTCGGACACAAACGTGGCTGTTCTTCCGTTGGCTCCATGGCACTTCCCTACCAGCTCCTCACCCTGCGCCTTGCCAACTCCCGTTTCCATGAGTCAGCGTTTGCTCCTGCTGCCCGTCCCTCTTCCAGCCTCCCCACTTGACCCTATTTATGCGATTTCCTCATTTATCTGATTTTTATCACCCCACGTAACAAATTCACGGAAGAAAAAATCCATACAAGGCTATTAACTTCAAAGATACTGCCTCCGGCATGGGGAGTGCTGGAGCCACAAATTGCAAGATATTAAGAGGAAATTCAGGGGAACATTCACTGTATATTTGCTAATTCTTACACTTCCCCAGGCACCCTCCCCTGCTCACCCTCTGACCACTGCCAGCTCTTCATGTATTCCTCACAGCGTCCTTAAAATGAGATATGCAGCTAAAATTGGAGTCTCACAACTTTGGGTCGTCTCTCTTTAAAGCCTCGTATGAAAACACCACCACTGATCCTAGGAAAACGGCTACTCCAGGAGAAATCGGCTCAGTAGCCCTGGCCACGCTGGCTTGGCTGTCCTTTGATGAGCTCAGCTTCTCCAGCCTCCCCAACCAGGGAGAAATTAATGTTCCTGCAGAACGGAGACAAGGAGGAATGTGAGCGGAAAATAAACTCCCAGGGCAGAGGCAGAGCGTCAGCCCTCCAAAGTCCAGGGCTGCAGCCGGGTCCAGCATGCAGTGCAGCACGATTTCTCATCTTTAACGGCAAATCCAAAATGCAAGAGGTTTTGCAAGCAGACGAGAAAAAATTACACCAAAATACTGCATGGCTGCTGGAAACAGAGCTCTGAACCCTCCTGACGGAGGGTTTCTCCAACTTTCACCATCAGATGCAAAACAGGGCAGTCAGTTGAGAGGGACAGAGGATTTGGAGAAACCCTGTCCTTTTCCCCAGGGCCAGCCTGTCCCCGTGCCATGGAGCCCAGCACAGACCCAGAGCCGACAGCCGCCCCCCGGGATGGACCCAACGGGGACTCTGGCAGGAAAAATGTCCTGCTGCGGGCACAGGTGCCATCAGTCCTTGATTTGCTCCTCGCCCTGCTCTCCGGTGTGGCAGGGACCTGTCACCCATTCTCCTTCCAGCTGGCTGTTACCTGCCTAAAGCAGCAGCACAACAAGGCATGTCTGGCCCCGGACAGGCTTTCCCCAGCTGTGACCCAACCACGCTCCACATTAAACACAAATGGTTTTGCAAACCTAAGGTGTGTGTGGCCAGAAACTGCAGCTGGTGCTTGCTGGGGTATGATCCATCTTGGTTCCCAGATAACCTGCAGCACTGCGAGGTACTGAGCAAGCTGAAGTATCACAGCAATATCGCCTTCCTGCCTTGGGTGACTCTGTGACCCCTGGGCACCCCTCTGTCCCTGGTAGGGTTTTACCCCACCTCACGAGAAAGATGTCTGCGTTCTGTAGGATGAGAAACACCAACAGAGCCTGTTCCACCAGCTATCATTTTAACACTGGCGTACAAGGTTCTCCCTTGTCTCTTATCATCTTTCTGAATGATTTGGTCTAGCCCCGCTCTGGTAAAGCCGGACTGTGCTCCATCCCCAGCACAGACAGGGGACACTAACGACATCTCTGTTTCAGTGCATTTCAGCTTGGAAATGTATGAAAGCTAGGTTATATATACACACCATAAACCCCAGTTTTAAAATTCAGGTGCCCGATCAGGAGCTGAGACAGCAGAGCTGCCTGTTTCCCCCACTGCAGATTTTTCTGGGTGCTACCGAGCAAGTCTTCAGATCTGCAGAGAAGGTCTGCACAAGCAAAAATATTTCCACTAGAAGAAAGCAAAATGTGGAAGAAGTGGGAAGTAAATGTGTTAACATCTTCAGTGCAAACACAGAAAGACTTTGCAACCTCTGCTTCTTGCATACTCATGTGCGTTGCCAATCCTTTGAGCAAGATGTGGGTATTGGCTTCCTATAGCAATTGTTGGGGTTTTTTGTTGTTCAGGTCTGAAGGAAGGTCAGCCTGCAGCTGCCAGCACTGCAGGCTCAGGCCCCAGCAGCTCTGAGGTCTTCTGAAGGATCTGGACGCTCTTTATGGATGCCACGTTTCAGATAATTTGAAGTGTGTAAGTATGAAAAAACGCCACCAAAAAAAAAAAACCCTGGGGAAGAATGATAAAATTTAGCTTTTTCCAGGTTTAGTATTTTGATGGCTGGAGTGGGGATGGTTGTTCTCTAATATCTCATCTTCCTTGTAACAGAAACTCTAATCCAAAGAAACACTCCTTAGAAAGGAGTGAGACTTTGGTACTGACTCTGTCCAGTGTGGCCACAGGCTGTGGTCAGGGCTTCACCCTGGGAAGCCACCAAGCTGCAGCTCAGTAAATCCCCTGCCACCACCCTCTCACAGGGTCACAGCTTGAAAAGTCAATACCGGGTCTCCTTCCCATGTCAGAGCCTCAGCAACCATACCTGTGGTCTCACAAGTTCGGTTTTATTGACTGGAGAGACTGGAGAACCTGCCATATTCAGCTCTGAAGGTGTGGTCTTCCACCTTGGAAGGAGACATATCAGGGAGTGGCAGATTTTGTAGGCACAGCTCAGTTTTTGCCCAGATATCTGCTCCACAGTTTGCCCCTGCCTGTACGAGTTTTCCAATTTACTTGCAGTTTCCCAGTGGCCAAGAGCACCTTTTCTGCTTGGGTCACATTGGCCTAAAACCTGTTCCAATTGCTCAGACATCAGGAAAAGCTGTTCCTTGTACCTCTTAGTAAAGTAAGAACTCATTCGGGGCAATCACAAGTTTTTGACCTGGAATGAGAAACTCCAGATCTCCAATGGCTTTAACAAGTAGCTAAGAGATGGAGGAGGAAAATTCATCCCCTTGTACCACTCAAAAGAGTCAGAGGTGCTGCTCGGTGGTCATTATGGAGATGAGAATGGCATGAGCAGCACAAACTGATGCCCAAAAAGGTATTTTCCCAGAACTACTAAGCAGGTGGCTGGGATGCAGAAAGCCTGTGCTTGCAGCAGGAGGAGGGCAAAAAGGCTGCCAGCGTGGCACGTGTCAGTTCTCATGATGTTATTCCAGCAGGAAGGAAGACTACAGCCACAGGACACCCAAAACAAGGAAGCAAGGACATTGGGAAGTCCCCTCGCCAAAAACTTAGAAGGTGAAATGGAAAGATGCTGAGGCGAAAGATCATGGTGCAGTAATGGCCAACACCCAGGTGGTGTGACAGCCCTGTCCCAAAACCAGTTTGCCGTCACCAGTCCAGGGGATCCAAGGACACAGTGAGGACGCAATAGCTGGTGTCCCTCATCATCCGTGTCCCACACAAGTGCCCTGGCCAACTCATTTGGACGTGTCTTTGTACAGAGAGCATGAGCTTCCTTAAAAAAGTAGTAAAAATGAAAACTACCCCCCCCTTCATTACAGTCTCGCTTTGTGTTTTCTTCCGTTCATTCCTAGAGATAAAAATGCCCTGGCTCTTCATGGCAGGCAACGTCTGAGGCTGGACGTACGCTTGTACAACCATAGCGCTGCAGAAAACAGCACGAAGTCATTTGCATGAGGCTGAGCGTTGCCAAGACAAGAAAAATTAATTTACTCAGATTTTGAGCAAGATGGAGTACAATCTTTTGCTAACTGGGATTGCAGGAAATGGTGTCTGTAACAGCAAGTACTGGCACCATTGCCCAGGAAGACTCTGTCGCCTTAGTGCCATCTTTTATTCTGCTGACCTACCCTTTCTAGACAAGGGCACAGCTCTGCGCACCCTCAGACACTCTTAGAATCATAGAATCATGGAAAGGTCAGAGTTGGAAGGGACCTTAATGATCATCCAGTTCCAACCCCCCTGCCCTGGGCAGGGACACCTCCCACCACACCACATTGCTCCAAGCCCCATCCAGCCTGGCCTTGAACCCCTCCAGGGATGGGGCAGCCACAGCTTCTCTGGGCAACCTGTTCCAGTGTCTCACCACCCTCACAGCAAAGTTCTTCCCCACATCTCAATCTCCCCTCTTCCAATTTAAAACCGTTAACCCCTTGTCCTGTCACTCCACTTCCTGACAAAGAGTCTCTCTCCAGCTCTCCTGGAGCTCCCTTCAGATCCTGGAAGGCTGCTATCTATTCAATGAATAGGTTTTCATCTTTGCCCATGGAAAAATTGAAGCTCTTGAAATGCCAAAAATTCCTACAAAAGGCAATGGAGCTTGTTGAATGCAGACCAGCCTGAACACTTGACATGGAGGATGTTCCCCAGCATTTTATGATTTTTACTCTATCTGTGCTTTCTGTTATCAAGTCCCACTGGGAGCAACAGGGTTTTTATGGATATTTAAATCCCTGCCAACTGGGAGGGTTCCTTGGTTTAAGCATTTTTGTTTGGGTTTTACAGAGTCATTGAATACCTTCAGCTCCATCTGACCTCAGGGCAAGCTGAGGCTTGGCTTTTAAGAAATTCAGATCTAAAGCAACCTCTTCAGATTAAGAAGTTGTCACGACAGCCAACCCCAGCAGCCTCGCTGTGCTCCTTGTGTGGCTCATGGGATGCCAGCACAGGGACGTGCTCAGACATCGAGCTTATCCCTTCTGAATGTGCAGCTGGGGAGGTTGAGGGGGGAGGGGGGACAAGTAATCCTGGGAGTGACAGGCGAAGGGAATATGCTAAAATTGAAGGACTTTGCTCCTCTCCCCTCTACCAATTTGGGGCATCAGAAGGTTTCTTTGGGTTTCCAGGGCCAAAGCAGATCCCATTGGATCAGCATCCCAGAAGAGATGCAGACAGCTGAGCCCTTGTGGGAAGTGCTCTAAAATCCATCTGACGGCATTATGGGAACTTTCCAATTTCCAGCCAGGCTGTATCTGTGCCACTTTAACCCCATTCTTCCGGCTCAGGCAACGTTCTCCTTCTCTGGTTTTCATTATTCTGATTGGGAGCCTACACCTGCAGTGCCTGGAGAGTCTCAAAAGGAAAATAATTTCTTACCTCCTGTGTCCACACAGGAATTTAGGAACGCAAGACCAGGGCGATTTCAAAGGCCCAGGACCGAGCCTACATTTGCAAGCCCCTAGGTGGCATTAGTCAGTGGTAATGTGGTGGGACACATTGCTCTGCAGAGGAGCTGGTATCCCATGCAGCGCATTGCAGGATGCGGAGGCACACAGCAAACGGGTGGAAAGACACGGGCACAAGTCACAAGGGATATTCTCACCAAACCTATGGAGAACAGTTCTCTCACTGAGAGCACTGCAGCTTCAGGACAGGATGGTGGGATCCCAGCCCCTGGAGATGTTCAACACTTGCCTGGTCAGGCCCTGAGCAACCTCTTCCAGCTCTGGAGCCAGCCCTGCTCAGGGCAGGGGCTGGATGGGAGGCTCCACGTGTCTCTGCCCAACCCACTTCTAACTCCAGAGACCCCTTGCCAGCTCCCAAAAGAGAGAAGGGCAACAGCTCCCCACCCTCCAGCCTCACCAAGAAAGCTGAGATCAACTTGACCTACAGAGAGTCTCAACGTCTGCCCATAGACTGTCCCTGAGGGAATAGTTGTGGAGGCTGGGACACACGGCAAGAGCTTCATCATAAAATCAACATCTTTAATCAATTCTGTCAGCAACGAGCCCTCAGGAGGCTCTTCCCCACACGAGGAGATCACTCCCCAGAGGCAGCTGTCCTGTTTGCATAATGCAGCGCTGACATCCCAAGGACAGATGTCCTGAAGGAAGCCCGGCTCTGGCAGCAGGACACCCAGGGTTGGTAGTGCTTGTCCCAGCCTGGCCAGACGAGCCGTGCTTTTGGAGGGAAGCTGTGTGGGCATCCCCTCGTCCCCACCTGTGACACAGCACTTTGCCCCTGAGGAAGTGGGTTTGAGGATGAGACTTCCACAACCCAGCAGTAACAGCGCTTGCTCTGCCAGGGACAGCTGCGCTGAGTTCCCTCCAGCATCTGAACTGGAAGCCTTTCACATCACTAAAGCCACTTGATTTCAGGAGAAAATACTGGAATGTTTATCCAGGAAAAGCCGAGTTAAAACTCACTTTCTGTGGGTCAGCATCAGTGTTAAGGAAGGCCAGGTTGGATGGGGCTTGGAGCAACCTGCTGTGGTGGGAGGTGTCCCTGCCCAGGGCAGGGGGACTGGAACTGTATGATCTTTAAGATCCCTTCCAGCTCTCACCATTCTGTGATTCTATGATGGTACCATCAGTAACAGCACAGCAGAGCACAGTACCACCAGGTGCCATGGTACCATTGCCTGACACCATCATGGCACCATCAGTATCAAAAAATACCACCATGGCACTGTCCCAGTACTCTGGTATATGGTGATACTGGCATGGTGCTGTCACAGCCCCATGGGGGTGGGAAGGGAAATGTTAATCACCCACCAAGCCAGGAGCCTGCAGGATCACAGGGAAACACTCAAAGTAGCCAAGAACCGAGGGAAAAGGGAGGGCAGGTGCTCAGCAGTTGCCACCCTAGAATCCGAGTGGGGTGCTCACCCCCTCCACCACAACCCGTGTGCAGAGCTGGTGCATGGGGACCCCACTGCAGGGATCAGCTGGATCTGGGTGCACAGCCCCCACCCCACAAGATTCCGTTTGGGTGCTGGAGCACCCACAAACACCTCTTTGCTCCAGCCACCTGCCCCCTGCCTCTCCCAACCTTCTTCACCAAGACAGGGGGCCTACCCCTCCCTTGCTGGCCTGCTCTCCCACCGGGAGACATGACGGTGAGTTTGGCATGACCGATTTGACTCTCGGGATGGATGGAAAAGGTGGGTGGGAACAGAAATGCTTCCCATCCTGCTGCCCCATTTTTTGGCTTGGGGACTTATGGATCAGCCAGCGGCTGTGGTCAGAGGCAGAATGGGGATGGCATGATTAAACATGGTGTTTTCCTTAGCATCTTGATCAACAGCCCTTTCAAAAGGCACATAAGCAGCTGTGCTTGAGTGAAACCATTTTCTCTTTCAGTGGGATTCCAGCAGCTCTGTTTCTCCTGTGGGCTGGTCCAGGCTGCTCTCCGGCCAGGCTCAGGAGCACAGGCTGGGCAAAAAAACCTCCTGCTGAACCCTAATCAGCCCTTCTTCCCCATCCGCAAGAAGAACAGGCCGAGAGCTTGTTCCTTCCCTATTTTAAAAGCAGCGTGGAGCTACCCTAGATGCCAGGGGATCCAAGGAAAATGACTGATTTTCCCTGTGGGAAAAGAGGGCAAGCTGTCCTAAGAAGTCTAAGCTGGTGAACTTTTGTGGCCTGGATCGAGGAGGTGAGGCTGTGAGGTTGTTTTCTGGGCTGTTTAGAGCTGTGCAAGGGGCCGGGCACTGCATTACCTCCAGGTGCCCTGGTGCTGTCTGCAGGGCCAGTCTCCCCTGCAGTGCAAGGGGTAGCCTAACCACCCCCCCACCATCCCCCCCAGGCTACCCTAGAGTGGAGAGGGGTTGCTCTGGAAGGGGACAGCAGTGAATCATGTACCTGCAGAGCCATTGACGCTGTCAGAGCGAGGAGACAGCGCAGGAGACACTGAAGCCTTTGCTGGTGCAGGGGCAGTGTCTGCACCGGGTGAGCTCTGCCCAGTGCTGGCCCTGCCAGGGTTTTGGTGAGACCTCATGCCAGCTCTGACACCAGCTGGGGGAGATGCCTGGAAATGCCTGGAAATGCCTGCGGAAGGGCAGCGAAGGCAGCAGCTCCTTCTCCCGCATGCCGGTGTGTGGCAGCGGCTCTGGCAGCTCCCAGCCCCACGGGGAAGGTTTTGTGGGTGGCTCAGCCATAGCCAAGCACAGCGATTCCCCGTGCCTGCCTCCTGCCAAGGTGACATCTCTCCGGCACCTCTCCCCTCAAAAGGCACCCCAACCGCACCCCGCCTGCCAGCACACGCACCCCAGCAGCTGCCTTACCTGGGGGGGTCTGTCTGTTGTCCGGTCGTGCCCGAGCCCATCCATCGCTCGCAGCGGCCTCACCAGCCCCGGAGCGGAGTCAACCCGCTGGGGGTTCGGAGGGGGTGTCTGGATGGTCCCCGGGGACTCTTCCTGGGGCTGGGGTGCTCCGTCCCTCTCTGACCCCGGGGACAGCTGGCAGCTCACCCTTTCACCATCACCCCCCACGTCTTCACGCGTGTCCAGGTCCGGGCAGGGGGGGGCCGTGGGGACGGCAGTGCCTGCTGCCAGGGCAGCATTCGGCCCCTCTGCCCGCTGCGGCGGGTCGGAGCCGGGCGCTCCCGGCTCGGGCTCCTGCATAGCTGGGACAGGGCGCTGGGCTCAGCCGGTGGCGGCGAGAGCTCCCCGCGGCTCCGGGAACCGGCACGGTGACCCCCAAAGCATCAGAGCCGCGGCGGGGGGAGCAGCCCGGGCCGCGCTCCCTCCCGGCGGGGACGGAGGCGGCGGCAGCGGCGGCGGCAGGAGCATCCCTGCGTCGGGGGAGGCNGGGGGATGCGGCAGCGGGGTGTGCGGGGGGGTGATAGTTGGGAGCGGGCAAGCTGCCCCCCGCATCGCATCACCCCTCTTTGCTCTTTCCCTCCGAGCTCCCCGCACCCCGCCGGGATGGGGAATCTGGGGACAGCACCCGGCGCCGGGGGAGCAAGGATGCTCCCGGGAAATCCAGTAGGATTTTCCCCGCTTCCCCCCAGCTCGGGTGCCGATGGGCTCCCAAAGGGACAACTCAGCCCTGCCCCCGGCGGTGCTCGCCCACCTTCCCTCCAGGCCAGCAACACCTCAGCCCCCACTGACACAGCCCTAGAATCTTCCAGATGGGAAGGGACCTTTAAGATTATGGAGACACTGAAAACAACCTGCTGCCCAACGTGCAGGCTGGGCCCTGCCTGCAGCGTGTCCGGGGCCTGGGCTGAGGGGGCAGGAGGCAGAGGGCGGTGTGAGCAGGGAGGAAGGGGTGAGGGGAGGGGGCTTGGTGTAGAAGGGGTATGGAATGGGTAGAGTCAGAAGGGACCTTGAAGAACATCTCATTCCACCACCCCCCTGCCACGGGCAGAGGCATCTCCCACCAGAGCAGGGTACTCAAAATCAGACCCGAGGAGGCAGGAGCTGGCAGCAGAAGGCGATAGCAACGGGGGCACTGCTGTCCCTGAGCACACACACAGTGCAGGCAGACACGTGCTCTCCTCTCCCTCTGCCTACTCCCTGCACCTTTGATGAAGATCATCTCATTCATCAGGCTGCACAGTGCTCAGGGGAAAGCCACCAGGCCACCCTGGGGGACATCTGCCTGTCCTTGCTCCCCAGCCCTGTTCAAAGCTCACCCCACCACAGGGTGAGGTTTGCTGATCCCAAAACCAAGAGGGGTGCTGATCAGTGGGGCCAGGTCTTGCCTCCTACCGTCCCGCTCCGCTGCTGGTGCCGAACTGCTGCAGGGTGGGGATGGCATTTGGCTTTTCACAGTGTGTCACTCCCTTTGTGGTCACAGCTCCTGCTCCAGGAGATCCTGCTCTGGGTCTCCTGCTCCAGGGAAGGCACCGGGGGTCTTTGGTGCCCCTTTCAGACACCACTTTGCGAGTGTCTTCCTTTGACAGCTTCATCAGCACATCCAGATGTGGACAGTGCAGATGTGTCAGCTCTTGAAGCGGATGCCTTTGGCTGTGTGTCATCTCTGCCTGAACAGAGACAGCGCAAGCAAATCACCGCGAAGACAGCTATTTCTCACCGCTGGCTGCAAAGGGCGCAGATGACCCACTTAGATGGAGCCCTGCACTGTGAGGAGTTACCTCCAGGCCTGACAGTCTCACAACAGACAGGAGCCTGCCATCCTGCCCATCCTGGATCCCCAAGCCGTCCGTTTTTAAGGCTGCATGTGCACAGTGGGGGGAAGAACCAAGCTGGCATTGAGCAGTGAATGCAACCAACAGGACCAGAGGGAACATTCCAGACAACAGGTCCCATCTTTCCTTGGCACTTCCTGGTCCTTGTGTACCTCCAAAACATCAGCTCTAAGTGACTCCTTCCCCTCCAGGAGTAACTCAGAATGGGTCCCACCACCTCTCACTGCTGGGTTTGCCCCCCAAATCCTTGCCTGTGACTGTTGCCACCCTCACCCCACCCCCTGGGAAACACTAGGCAGGATCTCCGGGCACTGCACAGCTCGCTGACAAGACAGAACAAGCAGGTTTAATTAGCAGGAGGTGAGAGCCAGCAGTGGGAAGGGAAATGCGCCGCTGATAAGATCGCATGGTTGTGAGCAGTGCACATGCTGCTCAGAGCGCGGCCTCCTTGGAAACCCTGCCCCAACTCGTCTTGTTTTGCACTTCCACTGCTGCATGTTTCTCACCATCTCTGCTCATCTCATCCGGACGTGCCATCACTGTGGCCCTCTGGGCAGCTTTTTGGTTCTCTCACTCACTGGTGCCAGACCCATGGGGCTACATGGCACTCCCAGGTCCTGCTGCCCTGGAAGAAGAGGGGCCACACCACCCCCTGGGCCAACCCAAGCCTGATTTTGGATCTCCCACAGCCTTCACTGAAGGCCCTGGATGGTATGACCACATGCTTCCCACCACCAACCCTGAGGAGAGGATGTCTCCTGGGGCCCTGAGCTTGGAAAGCTGATCTTTCACGTCTTGGTCAGCCGACAGCTATTTATCCAGCTGGATAAGTCATTGCTACAGACCACCCTTAAAAAGGCAAGAAGAGAAATTGATGTTGGCTACTTAAATGAAGGCTCAGGAGCTCCCTGAGCTGCAAGTCAATGAAGTCTTCATGAGAGCTATGGGGATAGGGTGCTACAGGCACCCCTGGTCCTCTGGGTCACCTAAGGACCTGCTGTGCTCCCTATAGAGGACATGGGCCAAAGCGCTTCCTAGAGAGATCCTTGAAGCTCTCCCAGGCCAAGGTAAACAGGCCCAGGGAAAAGATGCGACGATACACAGGAATCGATGAAAAATGGGTGGTAATGGAGAGCTCATGATCAGCAGCTCAGCTCTGGGAAGATGAAAAAGGATTCCAGCAGAGCCTTCCAACAACACTCACTGTTCTCCAAAGGCCTCCAAGGAGCCACGCCTGTGCCTGGTGGTACAGGGACAGGGCTCCAAGTGCATGGTCCTCCAGGACCTCCTGCACTCTTCTGTCAGGGAGCAACAAATGTGACCCCAGCACAGACAGGGTCCTCAAAAACCAGGGAGCCTTTGAACAGAATGCTGGTAACAGGGTCCCTTGGCTGTCCCAGACAAGATGAGGCAGGAGCAAGGACTCCAGCCAGGAGGAAGAGGAACCAGAGCCAGCACTACAGACTGAGCAACAGCATGGCTTGGGGGTCCACTCAGGGTGCAGGGCCAGAGACAAGTTACCTGCATCATGAATCTAGGGTCTAGAAGACATGGCTGGACACATGCTCCTTGCAATATAGCTCCAGGGGCCTTCTAGGAGATAAACAGAAACAGAAGGCTACCTCTGTCAAAACTAAAACAGGGACTGTAGCTCCAGGGCTGAGCTTAATGCTCTTGGCCCACGGGCAGCAGGTCCACACCAGCAGGTCTACCTGTGGGGCCACAGGTGAGGCTGCTCAGGACAATTAAGACCAATTAGTGCTTGCTGTGTCCTGTTGAGCTCCTCCTCTGGCTCTGGGGATGGCATTTGGCAGGGACCAGGGGAAGATCATGGGAGCTGCAGCGTGGTCTCAGCTGGGGAAGGAGGGGTGAGGCCAACTGCCTGAGGCCATGCCAACCCTAGGGGACCTACACATGGGTTTGAGGATGGTGACTGTCATGGTTCTGACCAAATCAGAGAAGACAGATGAATCTCCCCCTCCCCCTTTTAGAAAAAAAAAAAAAGAGGAGAGGAAGAAATTAAAGAGATTCAGGAGTTTAGAAAAAAACTAAACTGCTTTAATAAAAACAAAAAGGAAANGGGTTCTTATCACGGTGAGACGAAACAGTTCTCTGAACAGTGTGCTGTTAATTTCAGAGTTTAGTTAGTTAGAAGAGGCCCAGCTAAGAAAGTAAAATTGTAAAACAGAAAATTGGTTCATTTCACCTCAAACCAGGACAGTGACATGTGCCAGCACTCACAGTCACCTCCAGACTGAGGTGACACTGGTGGTTATCAACTCATTTCCACCTTCTTTCCAGCAGACCCCTGGGGATGGTATCAGCAAGATGGCCCCTCCTGTCTCTCTGGGTGGGGATGACTACAGGAACATGCAGTGACATGAGTGGGAGCCTGGTCTCCCGGGAGAGTCCCCTTCCCACTTCCCCAGCAGCTTCCCACTTCTCAGCTCCCACTTCCCACCTCCCTGCACCCACCCTGTGGCCAGGGTTTGCTCTGGCATGACCCAGCGTGGCTGCAAGGAGGAGATGCGAGTGGCCACGTTGCCCACACTCGCTCTTCCCCCTGATCCTGCCGTCCCCAGCAGCTCACAGTCACTCGTGGGACCATGCTGTTGTAGAAGTGTGGGGACCAAACCCCTTGCAGAAAGAGGATGTGATGAGCTGGCCCTGCCAGGGGTCATGGTGCAGCCCCAGACGTGGTGGCCCAGTGCGGTGCGGGGTGGAAACACCCTTACACGCACCGAGGCTCTCACCCTGGACGTGGCAGAGCCTGATGGGCAGCTGTCACTGCCCATAGCCCTCCCCAGAACCACCCTGAGAGTGCCAGGACAGGCACCAGCCCTCTCCCCAGCACTCTGAGAAGTCCCAGCCCCTGACCCAGCCCCTGCTCCATTCAGGGGGAAGCAGCAGGGACAGGGACTGAGCCACCCACCCACCTCTGCCACATTCAAAAGGGCACAGATGAACCAGCCGAGGTCCTTTGGAGACCAGGAGTTCACCCCAAGATGGAGAAGACACATTTCCTTGCAGGGTAACCTGCCAAAATGCATTACTGAATGCGTCCTGATGGAGGAAGGGCACTCAAAAATTGAGTAGTTTGTTTGTTTTCCTTTAAAAAAAAAAAAAAAAAAAAAAAAAGAGAAAAGAAGCAGTTTCTGTTTTGCTGCTCTCAGCAAGAAATGTATTTCCAAATGTCTCTCCCAGTGATGAACGCTGAGTGGCTGTAATATTCGTAACCACAATAGTCCTCGACCAAAAACATTCTTTATTTGTCCTTCCTAATACTTGAATATTCTTGATTAGGGGGTGAACTTTTAAAACTTTTGTATGTTAAAAAGTTGGATTTGCTTTTCCGTCCAAGAGCGTGGCAAAACGAAAGCTGCTCAGGGCGGTTTGTGCTGGCTGCTTGTGGGTTTTTTTTAGCCCTTTCTTGTTTTTACTGTTTAAAAACTCGCTTCCTTGTGACTATGACGACAGTTTTGATTTGATTTTTTTTTTTCCTTCCACATCCCCTTCAAACTGCCACAAAGCCAGGGAAAATGGGAAAGCCAGGACAGCCAAGAGAAGCGAAACACCCTGGTCCTTTCTGGCCAACCTGGGGAGGGGTCAAAGTGTGAGAAAAATACCTCAAACTCAGTAAAAAGACCCACAAATTTCTCCCAAAATGAGCACAAGAAGTTTTAGAAAATGAGGAAACTTTCCATTAATTTATGGGGTAAAAAAAAAAAAAAAAAGAAAGTGTATTTTTAACAATTTTTTCTACTATTTTTAGATGCCCTGTCTCAAGGGGAGGGCATGGAGAGGCAAAGCCAAGGGTGAAGATGCCGGGTGTATGGGTTGGGAACTGATGTCTGGGGAAGTGGGACCCCCCTCTTGTGTCCCTGGAAGCCAGGTTGGATTTAGACACACACACACCCCTCAAGGAAAGACAGGCCAGGGGTATGTGGCTGGAGGGAGACAGGGATCACAGGAGGGTCTCTTTGTGCTGCATGGCCTTGTGACGATGGCCAGGGCTACCAGGGGTCACAGCAACTTTGCCAGTGAACCTTGGGGGACTGAAGGTGAGAGCCTCATGTCAATGAGCTGAGATTCACTGGCTCCTCTGGAGTTGCTTCTACCACCCCCACCCCTGATCCCACCAAGGTTTCCCCAGGGCTTTGAACACAGTCTCCAGCAGCATCTCAGCTCGTGGTGGCACTGTGGGATAACCTCGCTCCCTCTGGCCCTGGACACTTCAAGTGTTTCTTCCCTGGTTTTACATTTCCCGGGGATAGAATAAAACACTCCACGAGTCAATGTCGAAAGAGTTTTATTTAGCAGCCCCTCGCCCTGCTGTGCTCAGCCATCCTTCAGCAGCACAAACCCACCCGGGACCCCCAGTCCACCTCCCATGCCTCTCCCCGTTGCATGTGGCCACCATCATCCAGCTCTTCCCAGGGCTTCGCCATGGGAAAAATGAAGATGGGGGGGTGGGGGAAATGAGAATTGGAGGCTTTGCTACCTACCTGTCCTCCCAGCGTGGTGCTTGCTCTGACCTACTGGGCCCCTCTGCCGCGCACGTGGGGCACCAGAGCGTGTGGCCCCTCTTCCCCACGTGGCTGGTCCCCCAGGTGCTAGCGGGACAGCAGGGACAAGCAGAACGTCCACAGCCTGGGGAGGGTGGCAGTGCCCATGGGGTGGGTGGCCGAGCGCGGGCACCCTCCTGTGAGCCAGGCACCCTCCTGTGGACTCTCAGACTGCAGGCAACTCGTGATGTGCACATGGGTCGCGGCGGTGCTCTCTTCTCCGTAGCCCACAGTACACTCATCCATAAAGTAGGAAACACTACACCCTGCAGTGCTGTTTAGTAGTGCTTTCTACTTTATGGGTGACTGCACTGTCTCTCAGTCGGTGTCTGGTGGTTGCTCTCTTCTGGCGAAGTGTTGGCTTCCACCCATGCGGGGCCACATTCCTCACCCCACGTGGCCCAGCCATGGAGCCACCTTCAGCATTCAGCATGGCCCCGGGTGCAAGTTGCAGGGGTGGTCTTGTTCCGGGGACAGAAAGCCTCTGCCAGCATCACCTCCTGCCTCAGGGAGATGTGCCAGGCATGGAGGACATCCTCGTCACCACGGGGGAGATCCTGCCTTATGCTCCCTCTTCTCCTCTAAAACACCAGCCTCAGCACAGAGGACATCTTCACCTTATCCCCATGGGTGAGACCCTACCTCATACTCCACCATTCCACTTTGAGCCTTATCTTGGGCACAAGGGACATCCTCACCTTGTCCCAAAAGCAGTGGAAGCCACCTAATACACCATCCTGGTCACAGGGAACAACTTTGACTTGTCCCCAGAAGGACCTCACCTCAGACCCCATCCTGGTCACAGGGGTAAGCTTTCATTTGTCCCCCAAGCTGGGACTCCACCTAGTACTCCATCCTGGCCATAGGAGACCCACTTTGATTTGTCTCCAAATTGGGGGATCCCACCTCAGACCCCATTCTGGCCACAGAGAACCTAATTGCCTTGTCCCTACTGGTGGGGATCCCAACTAAAACCCCATCAACCTCTCTTAGACATTAACCTGGGCACAGAGGGTGTGTTTGCTTTGCCCCCATGGGGACAGCTCCACCACATAGCCCATCCCATTCACAGAGGACCCCCTTGCCTTGTCCTCCTTGGGGAGACCCCACTGTTGAACTCTACTGTAACCCTTCAAACCCTGTTCCAGTCTCAGAGGATCCCAAGGGTGAGATCCCACCTCAAAGTCTATCACTGTCCCTCAAATCCCATCTGTGTCACACAGGCCACCCCACAAGGGGACCCCATCAAAATGGCTTCCTGGTCACAGAGGACTCCTTTGCCTTGTCCCCGTGGTGGACAACTTGTCACACAACACCCTCATGTGCATGATGGAGCAACCCTCATATAACCTTGTCCCCATGGTGGAGACCTCACCTAAATGGTGCTCTGGTCACCAAGGATTCTTGTGCCTTGTCCCCATAAAGGGGATCCTATGGGAAACCCCATCCCCGCCACCCTTGACATGTTCCCATGGGGGAAGCCCATCTTATTTTACCGCAGACTCCCTTGCCCTGTCACCCTGTCCGCCTGCCCATGGCCTGGGTCTCCCCATGGAACCCCACCTTGCCCAATCCGCCAGCCACATGGAGACCCTTTTCATGCCTCCATGGCCCGTTTGGCCACGTGGTGGGGTCCCCAAGCCTGAGGCCACGCAGATCCCAACCCTGCCAGCCTCACCTCATCTGCTCTGCCAGCCTTCTTGTCCACTTGGTCTTGTCCCCGTTGCCGCTGAAAACCCTCTGGGTGAGTGAGCACTTCTGCTTTGGGCACTCCCTGCCTCTGCACGCCCGCCCGCCAGCACGGCACCTCCTCGCCGCCCGCGCCACCCTGCTGCACCCTGGGATCGGGGGGCAGCCCCTTACCTGCCATCGGCCCCCCAGCACCAACTGTCCCCATGGTGGTGGGATCGGGGCCGCAGCTGCCGGCACCACAGGAGACCTCATGGTGTTCCTTGAGCTCCATGTGGGTGCCTCAGATGGGTCCCCTCGACATTACCGAATCAGGGTGTGGGTGGCCCACGCTGGGTGCTGATGGCCCACGCCGGGCGATGGTGACCCACGCCGAGTGCTGGTGGCCCACGCCGCGTGCCGGTGATGCATGGCCAGGTTCTGGGAGGTGCTGGTGGTGGCTGGGGAGCAATGGGCCCCTGTGGGGAACGGGGCCACTTTTAACCCCATCCTGCCCACGTGGCCCCGACCACAGGAAGAGCCGTAGCTCTGAGGAGATAACGGTGCAGGGTCCCACCCAGCGCCACCCCGCAGCCTGACCGCAGTTGGCCCAGCCGTGGGGCGAGGGGCGGCCACCGCCGAGGGCCGGAAGCACCGGGGACCGTTGCAGAGCAGCCGGTTACGCTCTTCTGGGCTTCTCCGCTGAGAGCAACAAACACGTTTGGACAAAAAAAAAAAGAATAGGCTGTTTGCACAGGGTGACAGTAACCGAATCCACCTCCCCAGCTGCGTGGGGACCGGAATGGCTGTGTGGCTCCACCACGTCTCCTCACCCCATCGTGGTGGTGGCACTTGTGCAGGAGTGAGATGTTCCTGAGCACACAGGGAGCATATGGAGTGGCCAGCAGGCTGGGTGTGGGGGGGACTGCAGGGCTTGGGGTAGCTGGTGGGGATGTGGGGGCCAGTGGGCTGCAAGCCCTGGACCTGCTCTTTAGGAACTGTGTTGCCCAAGAGGTCTCCTGGAGCCTCCCACCCCCTCTATGCTCTGCAACACCAGATTTCTCCCAGTCCTGGGCGCTTCTAACAACGGAGGGGAGCGTGAGGCCCCCAGGAAGAAACCCAAAAGCCAGGTTTGCAGGGTCTGCCTGTGCAAGCCACAGTGGTCATTGCTGGCACCAAGGCTGGAGCGACCATGGGACACCGAGCCTGGGCAGTTCAATGGAACGGTGCCCTGTGCCAGAAACTCACCCTGCCCCAGCACTGGGTGAAGCTGCCCATTCAACTAGGTTAAAAAGTGGGTCCCCTAACTAGGTCCCCAAAAGTGTCTGTGAATGAGACCGCATTGCTCCGTGCAGCGGTTTTCATGCAGCTCTGCAAAAGGCTCCTTTTCAGGCCCATGTGATTCACTCTTCACATCAATAATCTGGACAGAAGTGTAAAAAAACCAAAAACCCAGCTAACCTATTGGTGAGTTTTACAGAAGGCAGGGGAAGAGTGAAGTCAAAAATAACCGAGCAGTAGCACCACCAGAAGTGATTTGCCTTGGGCAGCATGTGTGCTGGTGACAGTGGGTAGAAGGGGCTTTGGTGGAGAGAGGACTGGTCAGGAAACTCTTTCTCAACTAGGGCTGAACTGCTAGAGAGTTTCACCAGAAAAACAAAACAACAAAAAAAGCAAAGAAGACTGGAGTGAGCCCATCTTCCTGCCCAGCAGGGCCCATCCCTGTGCCTCCGGCCCCCAGAGGGCTGCCTGACTCCCACCCTCTGCTGGCCCTGTGCCCATCTCCATCCCTTGTGGTCACCAGGCTGGGGACTTTGAGCTCCCCACATTAGTGAGAAATTCATCAGGGAGATTAAGCAGCAATGTGTGGTGTCTCCACAGGGACCGTTTGAGAGTTGGCGCAGCTCTGACCCAGGAGGGCGTCCCTGTGCATTGCCGGAGCCATGTGTGAGCAGCTCCTCACTGGCAGCGGGGGCCACCACATGCATGGTTGGTCTCATGTGGAGCTGGGCTGAGCTAGGTGCCTCCCAGCATCCTCAAATTAGCCCTCCTAGGGACCCCTGGAATGTAGTGAACAGGTTGTCCCTGGTCAAAAAAGAGAGCGACCAATGCTTGTCAGCCACCTCGGTGCTGTGGGATGGTCCCCAGTGGTGGGTGCCATCATGGGGAGTCAGAGTTGCACAGGGCAACTGGGCTTTTGTAACAAAACTGAGGAGCCTTTTTCAGGGCAGTCAGAGAGACCTTTGATCCCAGGGGTGCTGCTGAGGGGCTTTTCCCCATACTCTGGGGTTGAGGCCACGTTTCTTGCAGTGTGCCTGGCTCTGGCAACAAGCTGATCCCTGCTAGGTGCAGAGCGCAGGAGACAGCGGTGATGGTGAGAAGCCAGGCCCCTCTTGGCAATTTACAGACCACCCTAAGATTTGGAGAAAAGATCTGTTTAACCGTGCTGCAAAGCCAGATGAAGACGTGTTTCCTGACGGCAGCAGCTGAGCTGAGGCCGTGCTGGAGCTGATGGAGGGAAAGATGACGGAGGTGAGAGGGGCCAAGCATGTGGCGCTGTGGGGTCCACGGTGGAGAAGGAGCTGAGCCCTCCCAACCAAAACAGGCCCTGCAGCAGAGCACAGCCCGTGCTGTGCTGAGGAGCCTGCGGGAGGGACATGGGCACCTTACCGGCAGGGAAGTGGGAGAGGCAACACTTCCTCTTTCCCCAGCCAAGCACGGACTAGGGGGGGGACATGACATTTTGGGTGTCCTGAGCTGGTTTCCTTCTGCCAGCAAGCAGCAGATCAGCTCGCTGCCTGCGCTGCCTCTCGGAAAGGAGGAAATCAGCAGATCTGGTTCCTTGCGCTCAGAGCAGGAGGTCTGAAAGTCTCCAACTGATGATGAACCTGCCATGTCCCCCGGCCATTGGTTAATTTTACCAACCAGCAAATGGAGCTGCAGGAATTTCTACCCCAGCCCTTGCCTCCCGCTTGCTGGTCCCAATCCACCAGGCTGAATTAGCTCCCAAAGGAGCACAGAGGCTTTCTGGGGTCAGGGGAGGCTGAAATGGCTGTGTTTCCTCCCCTGGGGACCTCAGGAGAGTGTCTGGTCCCCAGCACTCCCAAGGCCCCTCTCCACTCAGCATCATCCAGGGACCCCCAAGGTGCAGCTCCTTGACCCAAACCATCTCCCGTGGTGGCACCGCTCCCCCAGCTCTGCCCTCCCCTCATCTCGGGCCACTCAGAGGGGGGTCGGACACTCGCAGCATCCCCCTCTGCCCCCCCAGGAGAGTGTCACCCCATCTTTGCTCCGCATTGAGCACTGAGGGTGCATTGCCACAGCCATGCTCAGGCCCCAGGCTGCCCGCTGCCCCGTGGGACACGGGCTGTTGCTTTTCCAGTAACTCTCCCAGTATCGGCGAGCGCAGGGAAGCATGAGCCAGGGGCTCGGGAGGCAGCAGCGCCGCTGACCCGGGGGCAGGGGGAAGGGCCCTTGTCGGGCAGTGCAGCCCGGGCGCTGTGAAAGCGCTGATATTTCTT
Source organism: Thinocorus orbignyianus (assembly GCA_013400375.1). Lineage (NCBI taxonomy): Eukaryota > Metazoa > Chordata > Aves > Ciconiiformes > Thinocoridae > Thinocorus > Thinocorus orbignyianus. The sequence continues at coordinate 92,138 of VXBW01006843.1, forward strand.
ATCATGCTTTGCAGCAACTTCCCCTCCTCGCCTGCGGTCGTGGTGCTCGCTGCACACAGGGGAAGTGGCGGCCGGGACAGCTGCCTTCGGCCTGCGCTGTGTCCCTGCTGCCCAGCCATGCCCACACAGCTCCATCCATCCATCCATCCATCCATCCATCCATCCATCCATCCATCCATCCGTGTGGGTCTGAGCGCTGTTCTGGGGGAAGAGGAGGAAGAAGAGGAAGGGGGTTGTTTCACTCAAAGTCACCCTGAACCCCCTTTGCTGTCCTGGGACCAGTGGGAAGGGGTGTCTGCTAGTTACTGATTCCACAGCCTCAGTGGCACAGCCAGTTGTGTCTCCTGGCTATCATTTTGCCAGACCCCACCGGTGCTATTGTGCTTCAGTTATGCCACTGTTAACACTGAAGCCTAATGACTATGTTCCCAACACAAGCCTCCTCCGAGGATAGGGGTTAGAGGTGCAGGGATGGGCACAGCTCGCTCTGCTTTGCAGCACAAGTGGATGGCCTCAAAAAAGACCGCTGGGGCAGCGAGTCCCACCTGGCAATGCTCCTGGAGACCACGGGGAGGGCTGCTGCTGCACCGAAAGAATCAACAGTGCCAAAAAAACAGCTCCTGAGAGCTTTTTGGGTGGGCAGGGCATCAATTTTGGGGCACAACAGGGCACAAGGGAGAAGTGCAGCACCTGTGGCATGGCCGAGCGCCCACCTCTGTGCCCAGAAGAGAGGGGCTGCAGTGCCCACAGGGCTTGGGACGAAACCCCATCCACCACGGGGCAGCGGGAGGCTGGGAAATGCTGGGACGGGGGGAAGGAAGCTCCCTGCGTGCTCCCAGCCTGACCCCGCTGACCACAGCCTGCCCGCTCCCCTGGGAAAGCGCCGCTGCCGGCGGGGACCGGGGATGGAGCGAGGCCGTTAAAAGTGAGTCAACTAGAAACTGCCGGGTGAAAGAGGCGGCGGGCAGGAGGCAAATGAGAGCGCGAAGGGAAACCTCAAAAAGCCGAAGTGACGCAGGGGGCCGGCGCGGGGGGACACGGGGGTTCACGGCGGCACTGGCTTTGCCCATATATAGACAAATCGCGGCCTGTTTGTGCCAATGACAGGCGCGGGACCGTTGGGCTGGTACTGGTGGGGCACAAAGTGCCCTGTCATTTTCCATGTCACCTGCTGCAACCCGCTGCGCAGGTGGGGGAAGGGGAGGCCACAGGTTGGGGGGGCCCAACCACCCATTCTCCCCGGAGAGCCCCCCTCAAGGAAGGCACCCGGTGCTAGCGTTGCGACAGCACAGATGGGTGACTCCTGTTTTCTCCCTTTCTTGCCTTAATCCAAGGGTTGCACAACTTCCCGGCGTGCTCGGTGCCTGGGTGGGCCCGTTTGGGACAGAGTGTGCTCCAGGATGGAGCCTGGCGGTGATACAGGGAATGAGGGCTGAGAGCCGCCCCACCGGGCTGTGGACCTCCCAGGGCATGTGGGACCTCAGGAGATGTGGGACTGAGCTCTGTGGTGACAGCCCCTCCTTCACCCCGGGACAAGGCATGGGGACACCTGAGGCTCTCCCAGGCTTGGAGACCCCAAGGAGCAGGTACAGGCACACAGGGCCAGGCGATGCTGGGACAGCAGTAGCAGATCCCCCAGCCTGGCAGAGCGGCTGGGTCCTGTGGCCAGCGGGATGTGCTGACACCCTGCACCACAGGCTAGGTTGTTTGGGGACCCACCGGAGTTGGTGTAATGTCCTCATCCAGGTCATGCCCCAGACCAGGGCTCTGTACAGGAGCACCATTCCCATGATGGGGATAAGGCCCCTTCCAGCCCAGCATGAGCTCTGGGCAGAGCCTGTGTGATGCACATCTGGCCAGGAAAAGGAAGGACACGTTTTACCTGGGATGCAGCAGGAGGTTCAGGAGAGCTGGGGATCGGAGAGATACTGTCAGATTCCCAAATTCCTTCTGTGACTTCGGCTGTGGTCTCACTTTGCCATTTGCCTTAAGGAAATGTGCCCCCAGCACCCCCAGAGACCTCCACCATCAGGGTCAGAACCAACTCTGCCCCACTAGCTCTTGCTCTTGCCCCTTCCCGTGATGCAGAGCTGTAAGAACATACCAGGAAGGTGAGAGGTCTCAGCCCAGAGGAGGTTTGGGACCCTCCACCACCAGCTTCTTGTGTCCCCCCAGCCACCAAACCCCCAACTCTGTCAGCAGGCCAGTGCGTTTAGAGGGGTCCACTGTGAAGCAGCTGATGGCCTCTTTGCAAACAGCACCAGACGTGCAAAGAGTGGCAGTACCTTCTTTTGCAGACCTTTTCCAGGAACTGGTGGCCCACCAGCCTTCCTTTGCTCCTAAAAGCAGGGCCTCCTCCTTCCACTGCAATTCCTGAGGGGCAAACACCCAGGGGACCCATCATACATTAGAGCTCCCCATTTTTCCTGCAGATCCCCTCAGCAGGGAATACATCCCAGTTCCTCACCCACCCGCCTCCATCTCCAGTGCACCAGGACCCCCTTGGGAGGGCACACATGGCAACCCTGCCTCCTTTCTGCCTGCACCTCCAAAACCTGCACTCATCCCTTCTGCAGCCTGTCCAAACAGCTGCTGCCGACAGCTGCCCACCGGTCCCCTCCTCTCCCCACCACGTCAGACATGCTCGGGCACCTCGGTGGCTTCTACCCACAGGCCCTGACGCAGAGGTGATGGGCAGAATGGGCCACCCATTAACGGTAGGCACTGTGGCTCTGCCACTCTTGCTCCAGCAGTGTTTCACCCTATGGGTACCAGGAGGAATCCTCAGGTCACCTTATGTTGCACCTCCACCCTGCCACGGTCTCCTCAGCCAGTTTCCAAGCAAAACCAGTTTAAAGCTGGGGGGCTTCTTACTTCCCCCTCTCCCCCCGCCAGTCCCTACCACCAAGGGTCTCTGTACCCCTGCGGTAGGTAACCAGCCCCAGCCCAGGCACACCAGGGTGGCCAGGAGGCACCTGGGGAAGTCCAAGTCCACACTCTGGAAGGCAGCGAGGCAGCAAGTGAAAGCGGATTTAGGGTGAAGCAGCCCTGATGCTGCTGCTGTCAGCCCCGGGCAGCACCTCTGCCCACTGCCCTTCACACCAGCACCAGGGTGACAGCAGGGGATGATGCCACGGCATGCACAGAGCAACCACGGGGGTCAAACCTCATCTCACCCCCAGCAGCCCTCGGCTGGAGCTCAACACACTCTAACACCATGTCCCCCTTCACCTCAAGCCCAGCTTGCCCAGGCTGCAAGACAAAGGCCAATGTGAGCGGCTTTCATCCCCGAGCAGTGGGTAGTGGGATGCGTGGGCAGGTCCCCATCCCCAGGGTGGCAGCTCTGGGGACCCACCAAGCAGGTGGGGACGCCTCAGCCGGGCATTTCCCAGTGCCGCCAGCAGCTGCTGCACGTAGAAACACTGTGTGCTCTGCGGTTTTGGAAAGTCACTTTTCTGGCCCGGAGGGAGAGCCGGGGTATCGGTTCTCAAAACCCGCACGAAGAAATCCACTGGCTCGTGGTTCCTGCCCCAGCCCCCCCTCAGCCTCCCCCTCCATTGCCCCTGGCGCTGCCAGCCTGCTTTGGGTGCCAAACCTGCAGGATTTTTAGGCCTGGGCTGAAATATTTTAGTGTCATTTGGTGCAGGGGAGGAGCCATCTTCAATTGACTCACATCTACAGCTCCCTGCCCGGTTGACGCTTTCTTTCCTGATTACAGCCCAGGCTGCCGCTGCCGCCGCATATTTTTCCTCCAATTTTTTCAACGTGAGAGCTCCCTGACCTACTTTTCTCAGCAAATAAAGCTCCGCATTCACTTGCTTTTTTTTTGCCGCTAGAAAGCCCTGGCAGCTCCCGGGCTGGAGCCAAACTGCAATGCTTGTTTGGGGTGCTTTGCAGAGAGGTCCAACGCTCAGCTCCGGCAGCAATGAATCACTCGGGCAGCGTGGGCCGGGCGATGCGGGGTGCGTGTGGGCGAGCGAGGCGGCAAGGAAGCGTCTCACTGAGCCAGCCTGAGCAGAGCCACCAGGCTCTCAAAGCGCCGCCAGCTGCTGCGGGCAGAGGAGGTGCAGCTCTGGGACCCCTGGCGCTCAGCCCATCCGCCTCGCCAGGCTGGCTCTGTTGTACCCACGCTGCAGCTTCCACCGGTCTTATCTCCGCGTAACTCGGCGTGGTTGCACTTCTTAGCAGGGGCTGAAGTCCCCGGGGGGCTCAACAAGCCCCCTCACTTTCCCCGAGAGGCACAGTGAAGCGCACACTGCTCCCTGGGGACAATTTCCTAAGCCAGACTCCCAGTTCCCGGCAGTGACTGAATTTCTGCTGCTCCCCAGGTGGGGATGGAGGACACATGGGAACCCCTGTGCCCATGGACCCACACCCAGGGCTGGCTGAACAAGGGCCCTCTTGTTACCTCCTCTGCCAGGGGACAAGGTGGCCTGGGTCTGGGGAGAGGATCCTGATGCAGTTCCAGCTTTGGGGCAGCTCCAGCACGGCCAGCCCCATCCCTGGAGCCAGAGAAGGAGGACACAACTTGGGAAACTGGTAAGGAGAGAAAGGTGCTGTGAAATGCAGTGGAAAATGGAGCTGTGCCTCAGGTCCTTCTCCAGCAGCTTCACCCCAGCCCATCACGGGGCTCCAGCCCAGCTCCACAAAGCCGCGCTGCCACCCAGTGGCACTGGGAGGGTGAGGCTTCCAGGTCAGAGGACAACCACGCTGGCCATATCCTATCATCCCCACCACTCTTCCAACCCGGCTGGAGCCAAAACCTTGCTCCCCAGACCCAGCTCGTCCTCCCTTATCCCTTTCAATCTGGACCTTCTCAGCTCTTGTCTACCTTGCGCAGCTGCCCAGGACTGTTCCCCAGGGGACAAAGGGACCCCCAGGGAGATCCCAGCTCACCCTGTGCCTCTCACAGCACAGACAGGACCCTTCAGGGCCTGCAGGTCCATGCTCAGGACGTCCAAACGCGCACACCCTGCAGAGTGAGGTCCCGGGTGGCCAGGATGGTCACACCTCTTACCCTGCAGATCTGACCTACCAGGTCTTTCCAAGGTACATCTCCTGCCCAGTCTCTGCAACCAAGCAAGCCTAGAGGGTAATTATCAGGTACCTCGAATGCTTTAGACATTCATCAGGGATATGCAAAAGCTACAGTCAGCTCCCACCTCTGCCCAAGGACATGAACCTGCTGCTCCATCTTCCCAAGAGGAGGCTCTAACCCCCAAGGTTAGAAGCATTTTCAGGGGCCAGAGCACTCTTGGACCTTCCCACAAAAGGTGATCTGCACCTGGGGCATCTCCTGGAGCCCAGAGCCCACCACCGACTTGACTTGGTCTGGGCTGCACCCAGCAAATACTCTTGACTTGGGCATCATGCCTGCAAGTCCCCAAGAGACAGGTGGTTGAAGATGTCTTTCTCTGCAGTGAGAAAGACAGTCTCCAGCCTCTCCAGCCTTCTCCAGCTGTGTGCCTGCTCTGAAGCCCTGCAGGGGACTATGCTCTGCATGACCTGCAGCACTTGGGACTGTTTTTCAGGGCCAGCTGTACAGAGCAGAGCAGGACAGACAGCACACTGCCTCCATCCTCCTGCCAGCATCAAACCCCAGCAGCGAGGCATTCCCTTTGCTGCAGCCACTTTTGCCCTGATCAAATGCAGTTTTCAGGCTGTACTGTCTAAAGAAAACAAGAATCAGACTTTCCTGCTACAGGATTATCTCAGAAAACCCAAAATGCTTATTTCACAGGTGTACTAATCTAGGATTCTGCTCTTGGACAAGGTACCTTTGTGACTGGTGGCTGCTGCTGAACTGGAACTAAAGAAATGAAGCAGGAGCCATCAGCTGAGGAGATCAAGTCTCTCAAGAGCCCACACAACAGAGGTGCTGCCCAAGGCGACCCTCAGGACATGCACTGTGACAGCCAGACCTCTACAGACAGGAGGCTAGATGGGTGTTTCCACCCGTTTGTCCAAAGCTGCCTCCCAACCACACCAGCATCGGGCTCATCTCCCTCTGCCTGCCCTGGAGGCCAGCAACAGCCACTTGAAGGTCCTTCAAGCCTGGCTCCATGCCCCTTGGACAGGGCCCCGTGACTTCCAGGTAACTACATACAGATGGAATACCTCACATCACCTTACCTATTCCATCCAGCCACGAGACATGAGGTAAAAAAAAAATCACTTGTCTGCTGTTTCCTACAGCAAAGGATGCCCCAATTCAGCAAGGGCAGGGCTCCCTTTCGAGGCAGGAATGTGTTCCACGGCCTAAGAAGTGATGGCAGTTATAGGGTCTGGTTTGGCAGGTGGGGGGTGAGCATGAAACCCCTTACCACACCTACAGCAGATTAAATGAGCGACTGCACACACAAGTTGGACCCAACTCTGACCAAGGAGCACATTTTATTGAAATATTTACACAGCTATCCCTTATCCCAGCTCTCCCCTTTTCCACACCCATTGTAAAAAAGCTTGTGCATCACCATTCAATGCCCCTTTCCACCAGCACCCCCTCTCCCTCCCTGCCTCCTTGTCAAGGCTCAAAAAAGTTCCTGTGGTCTGTGTGGGCAGAGCCCAGAGGTACCGAGCCAGCGAGCTTCCACCACATCCAGGCTCCCTTTCCCACACGCCAGCGCTGAAAGGTTTCGGAGCAGGACCCCCCGTGCCTGATGCATCACCCAACGCAGCACCAGGGAACCCTCCAGGTGGCACAAAAGCCCCTTAGGTTTTTATAGCTGTGTCTCGGGACTTGTACGCCACTCCACGGCTCTTCAGCTCCCGGACGATGCCTGCAGCAAGGAGACAAAGAGATGTCAGTATTCCCTAGGGATGAGGAGCCCTGAAAATATCTGGCTGCTCTGTCATGCAGCCTTCACTGCAGAGATCAAGAACTGAACAATCATCTTCGTTTCATCTAACAGAAATGTTAACGTGCTCCCTTTTCTAGTTTTAACATTTAGACAGAGTTCCCAAATATCAACTCTTGCTTTGCCTTGGGAAAGAACCAGGTAGAGATTTTATTTACATTATATATATATATCTATATATAAAGAAATATTTATATATAAAAAAAGATGCCCATAAGCCAGCAATGTGTCCTTGTGGCCAAAAAGGACAATGGCATCCTGGGGTGCCTCAGGAAGAGTGTGACCAGCAGGTGGAGGGAGGTCATCCTGCCCCTCTGCTCTGCCCTGGGGAGGCCCCATCTGGAGCACTGGGACCAGTTCTGGGCTCCCCAGTTTGGGAAGGACAGGGAACTGCTGGAGAGGGGACAGCAGACGACCACAAAGATGATGAGGGGGCTTGGAGCATCACTCTTATGAGGAAGGGCTGAGGGTCTTGGTTCTTTTTAGTCTGGAGAAGAGAAGGCTGAGGGGGGATCTGATCAACACCTAGAAATACTTCAAGGGTGGGTGTCAGGAGGATGGGGCCAGGCTTTTTTCAGTGGTGCCCAGTGGAGGGAGGACAAGAGGGAACGGGCACAAACTTGTACCTAAGAAGTTCCATCTAAACAAGACAAGGAACTTCTCCCCTTTGAGGGTGGCAGAGCCCTGGAACAGGTTGCCCAGAGAGGTGGGGGAGTCTCCTTCTCAGGAGATGTTCAAAACCCGCCTGGACACGTACCTGTGGGACCTGCTCAGGGTGGACCTGCTTTGGTAGGGGGTTGGACTGGATGATCTCCAGAAGCCCTTTCCAACCCCGTATCATTTTGTAATTCGGTGATTATTTCCTACCTGAAAATATTTTAATATTATGGCCCTACTGAACAGGTCAAGCTCTTAAGGGTACTCCTTAAATCTTTCAGTCACTTCTGTAACCTGCCTGCATGTCCCATCTTCTCAGTAATACCTTAATAACAGGGACAGCAGAGAAGCACCATGGGATTTTAGCACAGCTCTCGCCAGTGCCAGGCACCAAGGGACAGCCAGATGACAGCATGCAAGGACATGGGTGCAGCCTGCCAGTTCCTATGCTCCCAAGTCCTCCTGCTGCTCCCCAGGACACAAAGATGGGCTGTGCAAGGCTGAAGATGGCATCTCCCACCTCCACTCCCTCCATGAGCCGCTCACACCATCACCTGCTGCACACTGATTATTTCAGATGTGCCCAAAGCTGTGCCCATAGCCGTCGGCTTCAAGCCCTATGATGTTCCAGCTCCTTCCCAACAGAGATGGCGGAGCTTGGGTCAGAAATGAGCCTGGGACACAAGACACAAGCACAGCTTTCCCCTGCGGATCCAGGACTGCTGTGCTCCTGGGAATGGGCACCGGTCAGGAGTGTGCTCGGGGTTACGCTCAGGACAGGGGCTCTCAGCCAGATGGACAATGCAGTTTCTGCATTGCAGAGATAAGGCCAATCCTCTACACCTCCACTACATTTATATGGGCAGAAAACCCACCTTAACATAAGCCCTCAGTGCAGCAAGATGATGGACAGGGGCATCTGCTCACCGAGACTACCCTAACAGTACCCCATCCAGCAAAACTCTCTTCTCTGGACAAACTTTGGTGTTTCCCTACAGCTGAATTGAGTCACCCTTTAAGCACAGTTTGTCTCTCTGATGGCCTGCCTGATACCACAGTTTTGGTCAGCAGCATCTTCAATATCACCCGCTGGCAGGCAGAGCGCTCAACAACTGTGGGTAGAAAACCTGTCTGCAGAACGCTAAAGTGACCCTCCACTTCGGCGTCCCCTTCCTGCACTCACCCTGCTCATCCCTCCAGGTTGGAATCATGTGTCCTCTGTTTGCAAGACACAGGATTCACTGAAGCCCCAAATCCCGATCCATCACAGATACAGCACAATGCTGTACCAGTTTGTCACCTTGGGGAGACAGCTACAGCCCCAACGCCTAATACCCAGAGTAATCCCTCGGCTGCCACCCGCACAGGAGCCCCCTCGCACACAAACCGGCAGCATTACCTTGGGGCAAGCGGCCAGTCACAGACACTGCGTAGACACCTGGCTTGAAGTTACCTGGGGGGAAGAATACACCCAGTTACCCCACCTGGGTGAGCGACCTTCCCTGCCCAACTCTGCTGGTGTCCCCACTGGGAGCAGGAATCCCTGGGCAGCCCAACAAGCAACTCTTGCTGCCCCAGAGAAGGGTTTGCTGGAGAAAAGGGATCTCCAGCTTGCAAACCAGCTGGGAAAAAGCACTCACTGATTCGCTGCCACTTGGAGACCCAACTGTCCTCAGGGCTCATCATGGCAATGATCCTGTTGTCAAAAGTAAAGAGTTAACAGTCACAAAAAAATGGATTTTGCAACCAGGCTAGCTTGTATAGATGATGAATGGAGAACTATGGGGATGGCCCCAGGGGAGGGAGCCTGTCCCCAGGTCATCAGACAGAAAGAACCTAACTGCCATCAAACAAAGAAAACAGGAGTTTTGAGGTAAGGGAATGGAAAATTTCTGCTTTCACATGTAAAGTAAGGAATAACTGACTCACCATTCACTATGGTTTCTTCTTTGTTATTACCTTTGCCCTCGACACGGACAGTGGCTGGAGTGCACCCTGTGCAAGGTCCCTACCTTATCTCCCATGCTGGAAGTAAGGTACACCATCCAAAGGGATCTGGACAGGCTGCAGAGGTTGACCCATGCAAACCTCATGAAGTTCAGCAAGGTCCGGTGCAGGGTCCCTGCACCCAGGTTGGGGCAATCCCAAGTACAAATACAGTCTGGGCAGAAAATGGCTGGAGAGCAACCCTGAAGAGAAGGACTTGGGGGTGTTGGTGCATGACAAGCTCAACACACACCAGCAATGTGTGCTGGCAGCCCAGAAAGCCCCCTCAATCTTGGGCTGCATCCCCAGCAGTGGGGCCAGATGGATGAGGGGGGGCATTCTGCCCCTCTGCTCCACTCTGAGGAGAATCCCCCCCAGCAGTGCTGTCTCCAGCTCTGAGGCCACCAACATGAGAAGGAGATGCACCTGTAGGAGTGGGGGCAGAGGAGGCCACGGAGATGCTGGGCGGGCTGGAGCCCCTCTGCTGGGAGGACAGGCTCAAAGGAGGGGAGCCATAGGATGAGGGGAAGGGTTTGACACTGCAAGGGGGGAGATTGAGCTGAGATCTGGGGAAAAACTTCTTTGGTGTGAGGGTGGTGAGACCCTGGAACAGGCTGCCCAAGAGCAGCTGTGGCTGCCCCATCCCTGGAGGGGTTCAAGGCCAGGCTGGATGGGGCTTGGAGCAACCTGGTGTGGTGGGAGGTGTCCCTGCCCAGGGCAGGGGGTGGTGCTGGATGATCTTGAAGGTCCCTTCCAACCCAAACCATTCTATGATTATTCGGGAAGGAAGGCCTGGTTTACTGCTCAAAAATGGTTTGTAGCTTTGTGGAGCCACCACCCAGCACCCACCTCAGCCCGCCCAGGCAAAACCCCTCGGTGCGGGCCGGCTCCCTGGGGGCAGCACCCGGGTGTGCGACACCAGCCCGGGGGGAGGCGACATCTCCCGGCCAGCTGCCACCGCGGCGTCCGTAGACCTCCCTCCCTACACTCACCCGTCGAAGGAGGAGCTGGTGCAGTCGTAGACCATCTCTCGGTTGCCCTTCATCTGCAGATAGGCATCGCAGTTGTCGCAGCCATCGTACTCGAACTGGTCGATGGTCTGAGGGAAGGGGAAGGGAGGCATCAGCGCGGGGATGGAGGGGAACGGACGGGACGGGACGGGGAGCCCAGGGAAGGCCCGAGGGACGAGCCGGGTGGTGGAAAGAGGGGAAAAGAGCCGGTGCCGGTCGCACCTTGACGAGGGAGCAGAGGAGACAGGCGCGGAGATGCCGCAGGTCCTTGGGGACGGTCTCCAGCGCCATCTTGCCGCCGCCGCCCAGGCGCAGGCGCAGGGAGAGGCCTAGCAATGGCGGCGGCCCAGGGCTCTGAGGGGCCGCTCTGGAAGCCGAGGGATGGCGGCAGAGAGCCGCCCAGGAGGGCCCCGGGGGATCCAGTCAGGGGCACAACTGCCACAGCCACACGGTCCCAGCCACCCGCCACGGGGCCTCGGTGGCCGAGGCGGGTGGCCAGGCCTGAGGCCAAATTATTTATTTTCCTTACATTTATAACCCCCATGGCTCAGTTACAAGGAAGAAAAAAGGCCAGCAGACCGGGTATGTGGATAAATATATTAGTAAATAAATATATTTCTCAGCACATCAGCATATTCACACATCTTTTGTTTCTATTGGACATAAATACACAGTTTTTGCATATATATAAAACGTATTCTTCCTCTTTCTTTTTTTTTTTCTTCTTTTTTCTCTTTTTGTTGGTTGGTCATAATTTATTCCCAAGCCCCGAGAGCCAGGAGAGGCTCGGGAAAAAAAAAATACCACACACAAAAAACCAAACAGTCCAACCAACAAAAACCCAACCCAAAACGAAAACCAGCAACAACAAAAAAAATCCCACCCCGAACCTATATTCACATTTCAAAAGGATCTGAACATTATAAAAGGGAGAGGAGAGGCTCCGTGCAGGAAGGGAAAAGGTCCAGCCAGCCCAGTTCCACGGCTGGGGCTTCAGTTTGGGAAGGAGGGAGTTCGGGATGCTCTGGCTTCCATCACATTTCAGCTGGGACTTGGGATGCGAGGAAGGAAAACGAACTTTGCTTCACTGCAGTGATGCTGAAGAAATCCGGTGACGGAACCCAGGAATACTGAGTGCTTGGAAGCATCATCCAGAAGCAAGAGGTGCATGAACTGAGAGGAGCTCTTCTCCATTTTTCTCATTTCTTCCCTTCCAGGCCACCAAGGATAGTAGTCCACCTACTGAAGAGGATCTTAAAAACTGCCTTCCCGAGGAGTTCCTCCCTCTCGTCCCACCTGAGAAACCACCGAGGCAGACCTGCACTCCCTCATTCAACTCAGCAACCCCCAGGGAGGGAGCCCAGCAGCCAGAATGGCCGTTTTCTAGAGGGAAAGGAGCAGCAGCATAACATCAGGAAAGGAAAACACTTTAAAGCAAGCATTTCCCTGTGCAGCCTGGTAATACTGCAGTAGGGAGTGGAAAGGGTATGTTAGTGCTCACCACTTTCTCCAAGAAGCTTGGGGCTTGCCACAGATTCAGAGCCCTCCTATTTTTTTACGGATAAGGAGGGAAAGAGAGGAGGACTTTTAGACTGCAAACTAGATGCTCGTTCCTTTGAGGCAGCGAAACGCATCCCTGGAGGCTTTCAGCTTTCTTGACTCCTATAGAAACCTGGACTTGGTGACTCTCCCCTCTGTAGAGTCACCCGAGCCCTCCAGGATGGCCAAGGATGCAGGGAGCTGATTGAGACAAGCAACAGACCACATACACAAGAAGTTAAATGGGAAATCTAGGCCCTCTCCTGGGGTTTTTTCCTCTAGTTTAAAACTGACTTCCCTGCAAGAGAGAAAAAGTCTGAGCTTGTGTCTTCTGTTTGCTCTGTAGGACAAGCCAGAAGAGACTGGAAAGGTTAAAATAGAATTCTGCTGGGTCCTTTGATGAAAGAAATTCAGCTTTTCTCTAAATTGAAAGGTCCTACAGTGGCTTGGTCACAAGGGACAAGAAATGCACACTGGCAAGGGAATAACGTTTTGCTTTAAAACAGTGCTATTGGCTCACTTTCAATACCATCACTTGAATGTCAGTGACTGATCAGCAGCTGGAACAAAGACACCTTTTTCAACGATGAAGGCCAGCAAACCCCGTAAAAAGCTTTCCTCACAGACGAAGGAAGGCAGAGGCAGGATTATCTTGAACTGGGACTACAGAACCAGTGCACTCTGTGCACTGAAACTAAAGAAGTTTCTGCTTCAAAGGAAGACACAGAAAGCTTAGTGAGTAATGAGCAGGTGGGGGAAGCCTGTCCCTACAGCAAGATTCAAACCATTAGGAGTTACCTTCAGCTCCAGTACTGTAACCTCACCCTTGCTTCAGCAGCATCAACTCTGGAAACGCTTGGTGCCATATAAATGTGCACTTCATGTGGGAATCTGGCTAATTCTTTGGCCTGAATTATTTAGGGCAATTAACTTTATAGTCAAAATCCCTGCTGTATGAAAACTCTTTGGGTTAAATTGAGCAGGTTTTATTTCACTTGAATGTCCCCAAAATTGGGATATGTAGGAAATAAGAACTAGTGGCATTCCAAAAAAGACCCTGCAAGTGGGAGGGGGAAAAAAAAAATAAACCAAGAGCCTAGCAATTTCTGGAATTTTCTTTCTCCGTCATCAAACTGGTAAAGGCAAAAGGGTATTTGAAAAATTCCTTTGCGGGATCATTTCAGTTGTCTTAGAACTAGGAAGATAAAGCTGGGTGATGGATGGGGGCTCTGCTCTGCATTTATTATGGGTGCTTTTGCTGGGAATTTTTGCTGTGTCTTGGGGCAATGAAGGAAGAAGGAGAGAAGCAGGAACCATGTGAAGGCAAGAGTTTTCCATGGCTCCTGTGATGGAGGCATCTCAGGTCTGAAATATACTCAACAAATGAGTTGCTCTTAACAGGACTGGCCACCACACCTATTTTGAGGGTAGGTAGAGGCGTTAGAGGATGAGTGAGAGATTTTTTCATGTTGCCAGATGAGAGGGTGGATTCCTTGCAATGGAAAGAGTCTGACCCAGCTCCTTCCCAGAAATGCTGACATTGTCCCCATGTCTTCACCTCTCCTGCTGCTGCTGGCAAAACACAGCAAATGGCCAAGATAGCATTAGCTGAGGGACCATGAAGTGATCAAAAGTGGTGAGAGCTGCTGGTTTCCATTGAAGTCAGAAGAAGCACCTTGCAGGGCAGACCTGTGAGTGGTGAGATGGAGAACAGCTTGTTCCCATGTCTGAAATAAGAATGGAAAAGTTAAATGAAGAAGTCTGGCTTTTGACCTAAGTGAGGAAATGAAGTCAGGAGCTAGCAGGCCGCAGAAAGTCATTTCTGCAGCTTTTGGTCTCGAAGGCTTGTTTATTTTTGAAGTGTTTAGCAAAACCTTCTGTGGCATGAACATGCCAAAATAGCAGCTTGCAAGCTCACTCTGCGAGCTCTCCAGCTGGTGACTCCCAGGACTGGCCCCTGAGCGAGCCAGCCCACACAGACAGATGCCACAGGATGAAGATGGGCTGCCTGTGCCGTCAGAGGAGAAGGGGACCTGGAGAGCGTGGCTCTGTGTTTGTGTGACCATCACAGCGTGGGAATGTGTGAGGAGACCGCAAGTGTCACATCGCCTGTTTGCAGTCTGCATCGTGGCGTGGGCCGTGCAGGGCAGGGCTGGTCATCATGCGTTGCCTGTGCAGAGAGCAAAGTGTGAGCTCCTCTGCGGCTGGTATGCTGAACATCCTTGTCCACTCCAGCTCTCCAGTAAGCAAACAGGCCAGCATTTTATTAAACTGAGTGTTCATGGACATCCCGGACCTCCTCTTCAGATCCTGCATTCAAAGAAAATGAAAAAGGAAAATATCAGCTACAACTGGCTGAACGTTCCTGGACTCTGCAGCTGCCGGGGCCTTGACCCTGCCATACAAGAAACAGATGCTGCAGTGAAAGCCACCAAGTTGCTCCCACTACTTTGGAGGGTCTTTTCTGGCCAGTTTATTCCTGTAAGTTAGAACACAATAAAACGTAAAGATAAGATGTCAAGCTACTCTTTAAATATTTCAGATGGTAAATCACCTCCAGGATTCACATTGCTACTAGGTGTTTGCTTTTGAGGCTTTTTGATGTTTGCTCTTTGAAGAAAATCTGTACAGCCATTTTAAAGATTAGCAGCAACAGAAAAGAACACTGATTCATATTCACACAGGGCCATAGCAGCACCTTCCAGGGACAGGGGACATCATCATCAGAAACTCCAGACCACAAAAGCAGACTCCAAATGATGTGTGTATGCAAGAAAGGGATGACATGTGCATTTCATGCTGATCAAGAGGTTGCACAAGTTCCTTTCGAGTCCCAAACAAGCCAAGTGCAAAGAGTGGTGGTTGGCCACAAACGCCAGGCCCTCGTGCCCAGCTCAGGGTCTTCACCAGCCCCTCCTGCCCGGTAAGGGATTGACAGGCAAGTGCCAAGTTCTTTACTTTGAAACACTGAATATATGGGCTACCTAGAAATCCTGCACCCTACGTTACGGCTTCACTGTCTCTCCAAGTGACTGTTGATGCACACAGCACGGTCCCTTTCCCAGATGCCTCACCAGAGACACATCCCTGCCCAGTGCTCTCACGCAGGGCCAGCGTAGCCCAGTAAAGGCATACATGCATTATTTTTCACATTTCCCTTTTCCTGAATGTTGCTGAGATCAAAAGGAGACAAATGCCCATGTAGATGTTCACAGAGAACAATTCAAAACAATTTTTCAAAACAATTTTTCAGCAAATTCTTCTTTGTCATAAACCACCAGCTGTAGGAACAGGGCCTCTGAAAATTAAATATATGGGAAGAAAACAAATAAATTAGATTCTTATTTGAAATGGTGTCGAACCTATGTGGGAAAATTAATGCGCAGGCACAGTGGCACATGTGTGCAGGCATGGCCATGGTACCAGAACACAGAATTTGGGCGTATTTGGCATTTGTGATTTGTGTCACTGGTACATTGAATAAGCCAACACCAACTGCTTCTCAGGCACATCAGTTTCTGTGCAGCCCAAAAGAGACAGCTTTTTGTACAGCTGTCCATCACAGAGTGGTTCCGTCTCATGCTTCCATCGCTCTGTGAACAGTCAGATGCCTTAAGTCCCAAACAGCGTCATTAAAGTATGTTCTGAAAGCTGTGCCCGTGTGAGTGTCACCTGTCACACAAGCAGAAAGGGGGGCTGGAAGAGGGTGTTGAACCAGGAGAGGTGGCAGAGCCTCAGCTGCTGTACTGGCCATCGAGACCCACAAAGGGTGGTGACGTGAAGGAGCACACTGTAGTGACACAACAGAAATCTTCTTCTTTGGGTGTTAGGTTAACCTAATGGTGGTCTTTTTCTGCCCTCTAATCCCTCTCCTCCTCTCTAGTAAAAGATCAAAGACATGACATGAAAGGGAATGGCTGAGATGATGGAGAAGGAGGCGGGGGGGGATGCTGACAGTGTGCTGGAGGAGGTGAGATTTCCCAGAGAGAGAAATCAAGAGATTTCATCAGCCCTAGTGGGCATAGTCTGGCTGTTCTGGGATGAGATCTGTGCATGCTGGGGTGCTTTAGGAAGACATCTAGCTAGAACTCACTGCCAGTTGTCTGACTTCTCTTAAAACGATTCACTCAGCATTGCTTGAGGATTGATTCTTTGGTGAAACAACCCTTAGGTATAGTCTCCCGGGCAGGAGAGGCAGGGATGTATCTTTATGCAAACCCCACCAAGAAAAGCTGGAGGAGGTGCTCAAGGACGTAGCATAAACTCCAAGATCATGCAGGCATCTCTGGCATCATCTGCAGTGCCCTGGCAATGGCTGCAGGCAGTGTTAATCCCTGCCATGCCAGTGCATGGCATTGCCTGCACAAGGGAAGTCTCTCCAGGGGTTTGGAGAAGGTTCAGCCTCCCCTGGCAGCAGGGCAAGGGAGGCACACTCCCGGAGGGTGCCGCATCCCGTGGGAGCACCGCCAGCTTCTGGAAACCCTGGTTGAGGGACTTCCTGAGCCAGGGGAGGGTATTTGCATCTCTGCGTTTGATAGCTCTTGATCTAGGCTCTTGAACCCATTTTACTTCTGGCACCTACATCCTCTGGGTGATGAGCAGCAGTTTCATTACACACCATGTGCTACCTTATTGGGTGTTTTAAAGCTTCTGCTTCCCATTTGATGCCACCACTTACTTTGTTATAAGCACCAGAGAGCCTCTCTTATCTGCTTGCTCTCCTAATTTTATATCCTCTCTTTCATTTCCTTTGCTAATCATCTTTTTCCCATGTGAAAGTCTCTGTAATATTCTTCCTGTTTTCTCAGGAAAACCTCATTGTTGTGATTGTACTCAATACTTTTCTGCATTTCTCCCAAGTCTGCTATATCCTTTTCTGAGAAGCGGTGGTCAGTGGCAGATGGTGGCTGTGAGAGCAACACAGACTCACGTAGATGCATAATGGCACTTTCTGCTTCTCCCACATCTGTTCCCAGCTAGCTCATAATAATAATTTCATTTTTACTAGAAGTGGTTCTCCTCGTATAGGGCATTTTGTGCTATTTACATGGGATTCCATCTACCAGTCTATTGCCCAATAACTCAGCAATGGGAGATCCTTCTGTAATGCTTTGTGACCAGTTTTAAAGCTGGGAATCCTGAAGGATTTTGTCTTTTATAAACATTGCCATCTCCTCTCCTTGTACAGGATATTTATGCGCTTGCTTGAAAGGTACAGACAGTAGGAGAACTCCACTGTCCTCCTCCGACTAACCTTCCTCCATTAAGACTGATCTGCACTTTGTCTCCTGCTTTTTGGCAAGTTACTTACGTATGAGAGCACCTTCCCTTTTATGCTTTGAGAGCTTCATTCTCCTAAAAGATCTGCGAGGCGTTATCTCTCTACAGAAGTTGTGTTGCCTCCTCCCCTGGTTTTCACATTTGCCCATGTGCCTACAAGTCAGAATATTTGAATTTTTAACAATTTGCTTGGCAGGAAAGTCAGGCTCATCGTTCTGTGGCTTCAGCTATTTCAAGCTGATATTGCCCTCAGCTCTTCCTTCTGGCTCTGGGCATGGGTAACAGATTGCCATCCGTGCTCATGATGTAGCAGTTTCATGCTTGAGCCCCTGCCTGATGCCCAGGTGAGTGATCTGTAGCCCTGGTAATTAGTTGCTATCCACTTTATCAACACGCTCAAACGGGTGAGGTTTGATTTATGAGGGATCCTCTGCTCCGTGCCCTGACTGGAGATGTGCCAGGGTGGGAACCTCCTCAAGCACTTCCACGCTGATCACTAACACAATAAATTCAACTGCTCTTCTGCTATGCAGTTACAGCCCTTGAACAGCCCTCTTAGACCTGCGTTACTCCCTGGACCTGCAGAGCCTCTGGCAACCTCCTGCCTTCTGATGCAGTTGAAAATGTTTGCATTAATCATCTCTCTCTCTTTATCACAAGTTGTTCACAGGAATCTTTCCTGGCCTTCTTCACTGTGGCTCTGCACAGAGCTTTGCATCCAACTTTTTTTCTGATTCCTTTGTCTGGCCGCACCTTTGCTTTGGAAGAACCGCTTCTTGCTTCTAATTGCCCTCTCTGCTGCCTGGCCAGCCCTCTTCTGGCGCTGGGAATGATCCCTGTGCCCAAAAGCATCTTATTCTTTTGACTCTTTCTTTTAGTATCATTTGAAGAAGATTCTCATGTATGCGTAGGCTCCTCTTTTGCAGCATGTGCTAATGCTGGGTATCAGAGCCCTAATGCCATACTTAGGCACTCCTCCATTTTTAGGCACAATTGGGGATTTTTGTGTTACTTGTCACTGGGCTTTACACTCTCCTTAGCAGAGTGTCCCTCCCATGCCACCAGAAGAGACACGCTCTTCTCCTCTCTGTAATTTCACCTGGGAATTACAGGGTCCCACTGCTTGCTTTTTTTTTTTTTTTTTTTTAAACTGGGTTTCTGAAAAGTTTATGTCAAAACTCTAATTTAAAGCTGGACTTTCTAATTCATCCACTTATATTTTTAGCTTTACAACATTTATCTAGAGGCATATATGCATTTCTCCTTGGTGTTCTTGTCTATTTTTTCCCTGCTTACATGCGACTGTCTACTGAGATTGTTCTTCGCTCTTTTCAGTTGTTGCCTATTGATTTATGTCCAGCCCTTTTCTAAGATAAAGAAGTGATTATCACTCAGAGGTTGTGTCATGTCAACCACTGTGTTTGCAGCTTGATGGATTTTCTGCATAAGCCCTGCATGAGCTCTGGCTCTCTTCTGCTGTCCTCAGTTCCTAATAAAGTTAAATCTTTCCTTTCTGTGTATTTTCTGTCTTATGAGGAGACTCTGACCCTTTGGCTGGTCCTGAAAGCATCCACAGAAGCTACTGCAATCAAGTAGACACAGAGTCACAGCACTTCCAAACACATTGATCCTTCTGGCTCCTGGCAAAGGGAGGTAAGAGGGAGGGAAGGTGTGTGTGCTGGGCAAAGCTTGCTGGCACTGCGCCGAGTGGACACTGGGGAGCCTTTCCCCATCACGCCATCAGGAGGTGGGCACGTATCAGGGCTGCTGGGACCATCTACAAAGACACAGAGGCATCACAGCCCAGGCTCTTGCAGTGCCCCAGGCACTGCAGCACCCAGTGCCCTGCCTCAGGTGCACAGATCCTGCTCCGGTGGCTTGGGAAGTCCTCCCAGCTTCTTTTTGAAGTGGGAGCTCAAAGCACCCCCTGAGCAGCCTGCTCTCTCTCCATGTGGAGGTCCTGTACTGTGGTCCTGGGAGGGCTGCTGTGTCCTAGTGATACTGCTGCCCACCACCTCCAGCTGAGGGGACATCAGCACTCAGAGATACCTGTCAATCAGAGAGACGTCTCTATACTGCTGCCTCCTTATCTCTCAAAATGGCAGCATCCCTCCGGGCCCTTTGAAGAGCCTCTCATCCTACCTGCAGTGTCAGGCACTTCTGTGCCTGGGAAAAAAATAAAAATAAAAATAATAAATTTGTTCTTGGGAGTCTGGGAGCGCTGCAGGCAGCCAGCAGTGAGCCCCATCAGCCTCTCCCCCTTCCCTGCTGCCTCCCTGGCGGGCGCTGCACCTCCTGGAGCCTGGGTGCGGTGTGGGGCTGGATAGACGAGCATGGGGAGGAAGTGATTATCTCCCCGGCACAATGGGCATGGTGAGTCACGGGTTTCAGGCCAGCATTTTAACAGAAATTAGGCAGGTAGATCTGTGTTTGGTACCTTTATCAAAACGATTCACCCGAGGAGCTGCAGTGAGTCAGGGGCAGGGCAAGGAAGGCAGCCAGGCTCTGCTCGGGGCCAGCACCTGCCCATGCTGACTCGCAGGTTGCTGCGTTTGGAGGAGCCTGGGAGAGCAAGACCTGGGAACTAAACTCAGTTAGGTTCTTTCAAACAGCCTCATCTCAATCACACTTTCCCTCTCTGTGCAGCAGTTAGGCAAAGGGCCAAACTTTAATTACAACTGATTTCCAAAAGACACTAAAAAGCAACTCCCACGCAAAGGAGGCAGGTGAGAAATCAAGGATGTGCAAATCCATAAACTCATTTAGTCTGTTCTACTGCTACCACTGGCCACGCACACCTCCTTCCTTATTGATTCCAGCTAGTTGGGGTTGGCTCAAACAACTAGAGCCCAATAAGCCTTAATGATAATGACTATGCCAGTAAGACATCCAGACTGATGTAAGGACTATGAGAAACGTGGTTCCACCCCTTCCTGTGGGAGATATCCCAGTTACTAGAGATGTTTAGTTAAAAATAGCCACCTTATTTCTCATTTGTATTATTTTAGAATGAGACTGCAGGGTTTGGTATGCTCATTAACAGACTTGCTAATCGTTCAGGCCATCATCTCCAGACAGGTGACCTCTGAAATGCTTCTGCTGTCAGCGGTCTTGTAGTAAAACCCATGGGAGAAGGTACCAGATCTTCTGGCAATCAGAGCACCTCCAGCAAACCACCCTCATTCACCTGCTTCCTGCAAGAAGAGGCCAACTCCAGACTTACCCTGACCACCCTGCTGAGCCGGGCAGTGAAGGTGAAGAGTCAGACTGTGTCTGGGGGTGCCCGTCCCTGAGAAATCATCAGGAACCGTGCGGTTTCCCTCCCGTCCTGACAACCCCTGCTCCTGCTTTTTCAGCTCTGAGCCGGACTGTGGCACTAAACACTTCCAGAGAGGCTGACAGCCTGAGCCACAGGGCAGGGGAGCGCTTGGGATAAGGGGCTGGACTTCAGGCGAGCAGCGGTAGCCAGCAGGATGGCCATGAGGAACATGGGCATTGCAGGCTTTGGGCAAGGCTGAGTCCTCGGGCAGGAGAGCGGGGTCAGGCTCCAGGGGACACTTTCTTTTCCTTCGGTGATGACGGCTCTGTGAGCTGTGTCTCAGGGGCAGTAGGACAGGGGGTGTGCCAGCTGCTCCCAACTGCCTGCTGGCATCTACACTGAAGTCCAACCTGTCTGGAGGAGCAGAGGGGACATGAGGGGGCTCCTGGCCTTGCTGGGGACAGGCTGTCTGTCCTGCTGGAGCTGCCTCCGGTAGCACGGTGCTGCTTTCCAGAGGCTGCTGAGAGTGGTGACTTTTCTCAGTCCTCTTTTGTGTCCGAGCGCTGTGGAAGCCAACCTTGGCCCCAGAGTACCGAGATTTGCGCTGCCCAGGCCCCTGCCCAGCCCACCCGGGGGGACACTCAGCGTCTCTCCTGTAGTGGTGGTGCTGGTGGTGGTGGTAGTGGATGTGGCTGAGCACCTGGGGCTTGGCTGGAGCAGCACCTTCAGGTACCATCAGGTCCAAGGACCTGGGCCGCGTCTCCCTTGGCGGCCGCGGTGGCTCCTGGCCGTTGTCCATGGCAGGTCCCTCCAAGCTGCAGTACACGAAGGGGTCATAGTCGCTGCTGAGGGAGCTGCGGAAGGTGGAGCAGCTGCCGTGGATGCCCTGCAGACTGACGTCTGTGCAGTTCAGCATGGAGTCACTGGAGGAACCATGGCAGGGCCCCGAGCTGGAGTCGCTGCCCGGCCCATCTGCCAGGTACCCGCTGTGCTCGGTGAGATAGCTCTCCCCAGAGCCGCTGCTGTTGTGCTGGTGCCCGTGACCTCCCCCCCGGCGCAGGGCGGGCACTCGGTTCTGCTTCTGGGCCAGGGCTGCCTTTGCCCCCAGGCAGGAGGGCTGGGGCTGGAGAGAACAAGTCCTGTGGGGTGACAGCGCCTGCCCACACGCCGAGGGGTTGGGATGCTGCTGGCCCAGCAAGCCCGTGCCCAGTGGGGGTGGGTGGCCGCAGGCGAGCAGGGAGGTGGCTGGCCTGTAGGGCATGTAGTGGATGGTGCCAAAATCCAGCTGGGAGAGCTCTGGAGAGTGGAAGAAGGGGTTGCCATGGGCTGGTTCCAGGGGAAAGCTCCTGAAGTTCCTCTGAGGATATGCATGTGGGAGGTGGTAAAGGGCATGTCCCGGGTGCTGGCGGAAAAGGTGGAGACGCCGTCCGGGCTCCATGTCCTGAGGAGCCATCCTGGAGGCAGCGGTCGTGGCCTGGTCCACCGAGTCTCTGGCTGTGGAGAGGGAAGGGAGCATCCAGCACACATCCCACATCCTGTCCCCCAGGACTAGAGAACCTCCGCCACAGTGCCACGTCCCACCCATGCCCTGCAGCTCCTGGCTGTCGTGTGGCAGTGTGCTCTCCCTGTTTCTCCCCCTCTTCCCGCCTCCCAGCTCCTGCTGAGGTCATGGCCATCATGGCCATCACAACATCAGTTGCACCTGGACTTTGGGGGATGGCAGGCAACAGCCAAAACACTGTCTGCAGCGGGGACCTAGATCTTTTCTTCCCAAGAGATTACGATTACAGGTCAATTATCTTACCCTATAAATAGTGGACAGCCCCAGAGCCCTGTGAGCTCTCCGGTATGGAAGTGGCTGCATGCCAGGGTCTCCCCTTTTGTGAGGATGCTTATTTAAGGTTCTGCTCCTCAAGGTTGAGAGATTCCTTGCCACAACAGATTCTTGGTGAGTGACTAACAGCATGCTAAACTTTGAAATCTTAGCTGAGTGATGCAAAGGATTGGTTGCGCATATGTAATCCTTTAGACATAGACCATTGACCTAGCCTGGGACTAGGACTGGATCCAGCTGCACCCAGACTCCTCCCTGAGAAGGAGTTTAGACCAGGGGGTCCTTTCTGAACTCGTGACTCAACGGGAGGGTCTCCCTGACAACTTGTCTGACCCTGTCCTCTCTGCAGTAAATAATCGAGTGTTCCTTGCCATCGAATCTTGCAAAACACCATCGCCTCTACTATTAATTTTGTTAAATCACTCTTTCACCTTAATAAATATTTCACTACTTCTCTCCTATGAGTGAAGTTGATCACTCCACCTGTGACATGCCACCACCAAACCGTCTTCTTAGTGGTCCTGCACACTTGGCACCCTCCCTTGTTGCCTCGACCCTCACATCCCACCTCCCTTCCCCGCGGGTCCCAGGACTGGAAAGTCTTCCTCCAGCACGGGTCCCCGCCCCTGGCTGTGTGCTGCGGGGGTTCACGTGCACGGGGACCCCTCTCTGTGCACATACCACCCTGAAAACCCATGCGCACGGAGACACATGCTCCTGCCGACACACTGACTGTGTGCATCACCCCAGAGGACACAGACCTCCCTGGGCACAACCCCATCTCCCAACTCCATCCCTGGCCGGGAAACACTGTGTCTGAGTCCTACCGAGAATATTGAACATGCAAAGTGGACACGTGTGGTGCTGCTGGAGCCAGGGGTCAACACATTCCCGGTGAAACTCATGGGAGCACGAGATGATTCGCAGTTCCTAGAGTGAGGTGGAGAGAAGAGGAGGAGTGTGAGCAAGAACTACGTCCCGAGACTTAGATGTGTCCTTCTTGACAGAAGCAAGCCTTGTAGGGAGGAAAGACATCTAACGCAAGTGATCTGCAGCCCATCTTTGCCTGGAGGAGGCTGTGCAGCAGCCTGGCAGCTCTGGTTCTGCTCGCTCCGTCCAGCTCTGAGGTGTGAACATCCAGAGAGGCGCTAGTCCTCGGGAACAGGGGTTCAGGCTTCCCAGAAGCAAACCCCACTTCGGCATCATTGTTTCAACATGGACTTATTACAGACATTTAACCCTGCAGCAGCAGCTGGAGACCCATCCCCAGGGAATCCGAGTCTGCAGGCAAGTGGCTTCAGCAGGGGCAGGGCTTTTTTATCCAAGGGGCAGGCAGACCTCCATCGATGCCAGTCCTCTCCCAGCATCAGGAAACATCCCAAGGGCCTCCCACCCCTGCCAGACTGCTCAGCTCCCAGCGGGCTGTGGCTGGGAAGCCCAGAGCCGTGGATAACCTGCAGCCCTGCCCAC
The DNA here is from genome assembly GCA_013400375.1 of Thinocorus orbignyianus. Lineage (NCBI taxonomy): Eukaryota > Metazoa > Chordata > Aves > Ciconiiformes > Thinocoridae > Thinocorus > Thinocorus orbignyianus. Next base: position 116,030 of record VXBW01006843.1, read on the forward strand.
AGCCTACCTGGCCCTCGCTGAACTCCTCCAGGCAGATGGCACAGACGGGGGCTGAGCTGCAGCTGCTGGCCGAGTCCCACCGCGACGCCGGCCGGCCCCTGGCCTGGTACCTGCGTGTGTCCAGCTGCCTGATGGCCTGCATGGTCTGCTGCTGCAAGGAGTCCTGCCAGCAAGAAAGGAGGCTTTAAGGAGAGGCTCAGCCTTACACAGCCATACTTCTCGTTGTCCTTCCACTTTCCATATGGGGTTATCAGGAACTTGGGGGTGATACTCATTTCCTGAGGTGAATTTTTGTCTGACCTGACTTAGCTTTGTCACCAGCAGGACACATCTGGCACTGGATGTTCAAAATTCCTCAGCAGTGCTGAATTTTTGAGCCCTCAAGCCTTGTCCTTCTATAGAACAAATGGGGTATTATAAAATCTGGAAATCCACCTGACTCTGGAGAGAAGATTATTTAATTTGTTAGCTTCTATTAAAAACACTAAATCTTCTACTCTTTCTCAATACAGACACTACTGCTAAAATCAAGGGCTCATGGGCCAGCTCTGCAGCTCAGGGTGCTTGGACAAGCTCTAAAATGTGCTGGGGCTGCAGTGCTGGTGAGGTGGCAGGAGGAGAGCAAGGCCACCCCAGCAGGGACACTGCCAGCGCATCCCAGGATCACTCCGCTCATCCCTGGGCTGCTCCTGCCTCATCTGGCCACATCTTCAGTTTACACAGAGGCTCATTTCCCCTCCCAGGCTGGAACTGTTTCTGCCCTCTGTGCATTTCTGTTTTCCCAGACACATTTGCCCCATGAGATTCCTACCTGAGTCCTGTTCAGCTGGCACTTTGTGCGGACAACAAAAATCAAAATGATGACAACCACAGTGCTGACCACCGTGAGAAGAATCCACACGTCGTAGTCTGGCTGTTGGATAACACAGGAAAGAAATTACTCTTGTGTGGCAGGGGTGGGCAACAGAGGCCAGGCAGGGGAACCACCATCTCTTCCTGACCATCAGCCTTTGAATACTGGATCCTTGGCCAAGTTCTACCTCCTTGCTCTTCACAGGTAAAAGAGAAAGGGTTCAGTCTTTTCTGCACATTCCAGCAGGAACGCAGCACCTCAGCTCCCTAGAGGCCACAGTCTAAGGTAGCACGAGATGAGAAAATCAAGGCTTGGTCTCATCTGACGAGATGGGGAAACCCCTCACCTCACTCATGATGTTGAAGCAAAAGAAGCTACCTAAACTTAGAGCACTTTTGAGCCTTTATTTGCAGCATATAGAATCATGGAATGGTTAGAGTTGGAAGGGACTTTCAAGATCATCTAGTTCCAACCCCCCTGCCCTGGGCAAGGGACATCTCCCACCACACCAGGTTGCTCCAAGCCCCATCCAGCCTGGCCTTGAACCCCTCCAGGGATGGGGCAGCCACAGCTTCTCTGGGCAACCTCTTCCAGTGCCTCACCACCCTCACAACAAAGAATTCCTTCCTAAGATCTAATCTAAATCTCCCCTTTTCCAATTTAAAACCATTACTCCCTGCTCTATCACTACACTTCCTGACCAAGAGTCCCTCTCCAGCTCTCCTGGAGCCTCCTTCAGATCCTGGAAGGCTGCTCCAAGGTCTTCCTGGAGCCTTCTCTTCTCCAGGCTGGATAGCCCCAGCTCTCTCAGCCTGACCTCACAGGAGAGGTGCTCCATCCCCCTAATCATCTTCGTGGCCCTCCATTGGACCCATTCCAACAGTTCTATGTCCTTTCTGAATGCTGTGACAGGCAGCGCATGCAAAGGGCTGTGATCTCCATCCCTCGGGAGGAAAACTTTGGGAAAAGTCCTATTCTATGGCAGGGCAGCTTGGGAGAGAAGATACAAAAGGCTGCAGGAATGGTGTCTCACCCAGGCTGGTGGCTCCTTGACCTCTATCTTAACGTGAGCCTCTCTGTTCTTGTTCACAACACCCATGAGAAGTTCAGCATCGTGGCCCCTGATTAGAACCACAGGCTGACTCAGACCTCTGGGCTTTCTCAGCTGTAAAGAAACAAACACAGTTAGAGATGGTCCAGAACAGCCTGAAACAAGGACTATCCTGCTCCCAAATCACATCTCGTTCCTCTTGATGCTTCTTGCACACACTTTAAGATTGACTGCTCCCCCAAGCTTGCACTATCCCTGTATGATGAAAACAGATGGAAGCTCCTCCTCTTTTCCAACTCTTCAGCATGGCTTTCTTCATTTCTTCTGATGGTGCCTCCTCATGCATGACTAGAGGTGTCTCTTCTGCTCCTCTTTCAAGCCCCTGTGCAAAAGTTCTTGGTCTGTCCCGCAACTGCCAACAACGCTGCTGAGTGCTGCCTTTGCTACAGAAATGCTTCCTCTTCTCTCCCTCTGAGACCCTTCAGTGTTCCCCCTCCTCCCTTCATCACCTGCAGGACATTCTGTTTGTTTCTGATCATACCATTGGTTTTCCACCATGGTCCAGGCAGCCTGGCACGGGTTGGCTCAGCAAGTGTCCCAGTCTGCCCTGTCCTCCAGAGTGGTATGAATTGGGGTGGCCATCAGACCCACCAACCCACTTCCCACACCCTTACTGAGCAACCTCAGCATCACCTTGTGGGCCTGCACTTGCTGCTGCCTTTTTCTGGCACCAGAAATTAAGCTGTAAGTGCATGAAAGCACCACGAGGGGTGGATCCAGTGAGCAGGAGTCAGCCCAGGGTCTGATAACCTCAGGCACCAGCTCCCCTACCTCTCCTTGTATCTAACGCTAGATGCCTTTCATTAGTCCTTGATTTTTCTGATGGGGAGCCTATTTATTTCCAGAGATGACAGCAGCATTGGTGGAAGTGACCCCTGGAGGTCTCTGAACCAACATTAAACTTGCAGCAGGAGTATCACCAGCAGCGGAGCAGGGTGGCCATGACTTTGGCTTGAAGACTCGAGAAATCACCTTCCCCCTGAGGTACACCGGGGCTTCCGTACTAGATGGGACTGGGTGATCTGTGACTTCCCAAGAGGCAGAGAAGCTCATTTTAACCAGACTGTGTCCTGTAAGAGCAGTGGGTGCTGTCTGCAGGCTGCTGGCTCAAGGGGCTGTGTGGGGACCTGGACGTACTGCTGAGGGAGCAAAAGAGAAGCAGGCGGTCTGCACGCGGCATGAGCTGGGTACGAGCTAACGATCAAAGCCAGCCTGCAGGATCTTCCTGCGACCTCCCGCCGCCTGGTGGGTCACTGATGAGGACACATTTTGGGCTGGGAGAGGGGCACTGTGGTTTAGCTGATAACATCAATGGGGTTTGTACCTGATCAGCAGCGCTTTCATCATCGGTGATGTCAAAAAGGATGGCCCGGGCTCCACGCTCCCCCGCCAGCTTTGCCTGTCCAAAAGAACAGAAGCTTCAGTGGACATTTTGTATTGTATATGGATATTAACCTCTACCATTTGGAGATGTATCTGCCTCCTTGTCTCTTTGCAGGAGAAAGAAGCATCTGCTGCTTAGATTGAGAGTTAACACTTTGGTTTCTGTACTTGCACTGAGTTTTTGCTGGAGCTCTAAGGGTCATGGAAGGTTTCTCCCTATAGCTGTGGACCGGGCTTGCAGTCACAGCAGCCCAGAAACCTCAACACCGGACTCCCCAGCTGTGCCACATGGCCCTTTGCTTCAGAGCTGGGTTTGCCGGAGAGGGACCTGCAGCCCATCTGGCCCCGCTGACTGCTGCACAACCCTCCCATCCCAGGGCAGCAGAAACCTCTGCAGATCCCCACTTCTCACCATGGCCACACCAGTTGTGGGCTGTGTCCCACACACATTGCTCCCCCTGGTCCCTGTCCCCCGCAGTCAGCATGGGGGGCTCAGGCAGCGCCTGGGCTGCAGTTCTGCTCCGGGATTAGGAGCGGGGTGGCTTTTTGCAGCCCACCGGTTGCTGTGGTACGAGGAAGACAGCTTGGAGACCCACCCAAAGGAGTGCACATGCCAGCCTGGTGAGGTCAAAGCACACTGCCTGGAGGACCGTGCGAGGTCACCCACGTCCTCCCACCAAGCCCTTGGAGCCCTGCGGGCAGGCAGAGGCAGCCTCTTGTGAAAGGGAGACGGGAACGTGAACAAAGTGCAGGGCTGGGCCGCTGTTACTCATGCGGAGCCCTTTGATCTGCGCGTCCCCGAGCGCCTGAGCAAACAGGGAGCTGCCGGAGCTGCCGCAGCAGTTTGCCCACTGCGTTGCCAAACCCCAGCTCGGGGGCCAGAGGTCGGTGCTGCCGCTTCCCAGCTGCGATATCAAACGTGGGGTGCCGGCCAGGCCAAGGGAAGGGGCATTCCCGGCGCAAGCAGTGGTGGTGGAGCAGGCTCGGCTCCGTCCCTCGCCCGCAGGTGCTGGCCACCTCCACGCACTGTGTCAGGGAGAAGCTGGTGCCAGAGGTTGGTGCCGGGGTCTGGGATGGGGTCTGAGGATGTGAATGGAGCTGCGGATGATCAGGAAGACCACGGAGGTAGAGCTGAAGGTTCTGGGCTGCTGATAGGATTAGACACCCTTGTGTTAGCGATACCAGGCAGGGAAGATGGAAAAGTGGGATCAGAAACTGGGGTCTCTGCCCTTTGGGCAGGGATCAGAGACTGATCCAGAGACTGGATCAAAGGAGCCCCAGCATCTGCCAGAACTGAAGAAGAAACAGAACTTTCAGGTAGTGACTTCCACCCGCCGGAGCCAGTCAAGTTTTGATGAAGAACAAACAGCTCTACAAAGAGTTTATCCTGCTAAAGACACCAACGATGGGGAAATGAACAGCTGAGAGCGGACAAGAGACTTTTTCCAACATCCCTCTGACTCCTGTGCAGAGGACACAACTTGTGCCCAAGCTATTCACAACCTGATTGCTGCAATCATTTTCTGGGTGTTTCCTGTCCTGCTGTCAGATCTCTTCAGCCACATGGCACAGCTGGCCTCCCTGTTTGAGGACTGGAACAATTCTGGTGCAAATATGTATTTTTACAGGATGACTTAGGAGGTCTCAGCAGTCTGCCAATCAGATTTACAACCAATGGTTCACTCAGAAAAAAGAAATACACCAAAAAGAATTTTAGAAAGGATGCATCAGAAAGAAAAATAAACCACTTCGCATTTATTCCAGAGGTATTTCCCATGCCTTCCTCTCCCCTCACAGACCAAACACCTCCCCTGCTGATTTTAGCTTTGGGTGCTGAACCATTTCTAGAATTTAAGAGAGAAGAAGCAGGAAAGTGTATCGTCTGCCTGATGCAGTTATCCTTGTGCTGGGCTGGACGGGGCTGTCCGTGTGCGCTCCTTGGCTGGGTGACAGCTAAAGCAGAGGTTGTGATAACACTTTGCACATGGCTATTTTTATCATCATTGATACAGCGTTGCTGTTCAACACGCAAAGCTCTACCACAAAGAACAGGTGCCAGGAAAACAAGGCTCCTGCTCCAGCCAACACTAGCCATATCCAACAGCTACATCCCTGTTCCTGAGGAGGGATTTTGAGGAAGAGATCTGTATGATGTTGGAGGGAAGGAGCTTGTCAGAGGCTTCAGGAGCATGGAGAAGCAGCCAGATAGCAATTGCAGGGGGATGGAGGAACCAAGGTACAAGGCAGGGCCCGGGGATGGGGTCAGCTTAAGGAACACCATCATGGCTGAACTGGTCCAATCTAGGGGAAGAAGAACTGGGATCTTCCCTGGGTGAGACTTTGGAGCAGGAGTACCTGTGGGCAGGATGGCAACTGATGTCATGTTCAGCTGCACCTCAAAATCCAACCCTGGACCCAGCTCTGGTAACAAAACAATGATGACTAAAGGCCAGCGAACTGTCACTCTGTCAAGTCATGAGCATGGCAATGAACTGAGGGGTTTATTTGCTTGGAGCAGGGGGCAGTTAGTGGTCCTGAGCAGGGATCAAGGCTAGTGAGGATGACCACAGTGCAGCAATACAGCATGTCCTGTCCTCTGCATGCAGACCTTCCTCACCTGTACTCAGTAACACACTGGTACTTCCAGTGCTGTCACCAGAGACTCAAAGATCTGACCTGTTAAGCTGAGCTCTGTCATCAAAGACTCAGGAGAGAACTAGCAAAATGCTTTTCAAACCTTTTAGGTTCTTAAGTGGAAGATAAGTCTTGGAAGCTGCTCTTCCTGTTCAAGATCCTCCACAGCAGCTGCACTGACCAAACCACACCAGCATCCCCACCTGTGAGACGCGGCAGCCTGGGACCACTGTGAGGTGGTGGTCACACCTGGATGCACAGGGGAGAGCTGGAGCACCCCACTGCACTCCCTGAGGCACCCACATGGCCCTTGCTCTCTCGTCTGCCACAAGCAGCACTGGGAACCCTGTTTGGGTTCGCTCTGTCTCACCATCCTTGTGCATCACTAACACACTCAGGTGGGGCCAGGCCATTTTCCAGATGTGGGGTACCCGACAGCAGGTCAGTCACTCCAGCAGCTGGCTCGCACCTCCATTGGGAGCACAGCCAAGGTATTTTTACGCTCTGTTCTTACTATTGTATATATACTCTGTACCTTGTAGGTCCTTGAATGATACTGATTTTGATTGTCTGTATATGGATCCTGTGGTTGTTAAAGCTCTTGCTTCTACTGATGAATTACCTGATAACTTCTTTCCGAAAATAAACTATTTGATTTGACATGCAGAAATTGTATTGACTCTTTATGCTGATAATGCCCAGAGGAACGTCTGTGTCCTTTGGGGCCAGCAGTATTTGGACTCATCAGGGGATTTCTAGCTACCACCAATTTACTAAATTCATTGGCAGTCGCTGCCCGACAGCGCGATCCTTCACAAACCCAGATACCAGTGAGTTTGGATGGATGGTATGATATTCATCAGGATTATGATGACATGTTTAATGGTATCCTTGAAGGCCTAAATTCTCTATCACCTAGTTTTCCAGTGTCTGCACAAGTAAACGCTGTTGCTACCATAGCCTGCAGCTCCAGAGCAGCAGCAAAACAAACTTAAGGCTTCCACCCTGCTGCAGAAAGGGACAGGCATTGACCCCTGGCTGCCTGTGCCACCAGGGGTGTGCAGACCCCAGGTGGCAAATCCAGCACAGCCCTTTCCTTGATTTTGGTGTCACAGCCCCTGCAAAAAAACCCACACATTCTGCTGTACAGGAACAACTGCTCGGGACAAGTTCTGCCTGTCCTCTTCAGCCGAGCTGCAGCGGCGGGGACAGAAACGGACCCTGTCCCCATCACCAGCAGGTCGCTACTAGCAGAAAGCAGGATGGGGCGACATCACCTGGAAGCAATCCAGGTAAAGCCAAGAAGAGCTAAAGAAGGGGTTTGTTTCATGTTTGTACGGTGCTTGTGGAAAATAACACAAAATCTAACACAGAGAGAATAAAAGGACGCAGTGTACTATTGGAGAAAAAGCTAATGTTAGCCTTATCCATGCAACTTTATCAGTGACACTAAGATTTTGAGGCTTAAAATGACCCTCGTTCCTACCTGACTTCCTTATTACCAGAGAACTGTATCAGCGACCTCAGCTTTTGCCACAGTACCTCCTGTTTCACTAAGGTACCTCTTTCCAGGAGATCTCTGAGATCTCCCATCCCTCTGCAGGGCAGGTGGTGGCCCATGCTGCCAAAGAGTCACCTCCCACGGGAAGTTCATCTGCTCTGTGTTTGCCTGAGTTGTCTGGCATTGATTCCTCATGTGCCTCATCCACTGCACTGTTTTGTCATTACTTTCAAAAACAGAACCACAGAAGATGTCTTCCGTGTCCGTGGTTTCCCACAGGAAGGAGGACACAGAGAACCATGAACCCCTCAACGGGCCAGCAAAGGGAGGCTGCAAAACAGGAGGGACAGTAAAGTGTATGGGGTGCTGGAGAAGGGGCTGAGCTGTCCCAGAGCAACCGGGTTAGGGAAAACTCCACGTCTTGTCCAGAGCCAAGCAGCCGAAAAAAGTAAGGAGGGATGGGCACTGGGTTTGGCTGGCCCAGTGTCTCTCCCAAAGGATCTCTTCTGCCAGGGACCTCCCTCTATCCATGCCTTTCTCTCTATCTTCCAACAGCTCTTTCCTCCGCCCGCTCTCACCCTTCCCTGCACCATGAATTTCACTTTCCAGGCTGGTGGCTGTGATGGGGTTCCTGCACCTACCTTGTTAGCCAGCGAGAGGCAGGGGTTGGGGTCCCGATCCGGCTGTTCAAGCTTGACAATGGTGATGAACCCCGACTCGGTGTGCTCATCCTCGCTGGTGTTGCACAGGGACAGCGGGTGAGACTGCAGGAGGAAAGCAAAGGGAAACTCAGACCCCGGGGCTCCGCACAGCAAAGGGTGGCTCAAGCCCACCACAAACTGCTGCAAGGACCTGCTCAGAGCCGGTAGGACACACCTGTGATGCGGGTCACCACTGCTGCTACCCTCCCCATGGCCCTGTGCGAGTGTCAGTGAGGCTCTGAACACCTCAAGAAGCAAATCACTGGGAAAGTTTTGGTCCATCAGGAAAACGTCCCAGAGAAAGGTGGCATTTCTACCTTTCTGGTGGCTGCACACAGGTCTGACTTTGTCCCAGTCACAGATAGGCAAAGCCAGAGCAGCCTGTGAGAGCACAGCCACGGACTTCTGGGGCAGAGCATCCCTGCAGCACAAGTCCTGGTGGTACAAGGACCTACAGCACCCTCAGGTCACAGGGCTCTGCCAGTGTGCTCCCTGCCAGCGCTCTGGGCAAGGAGAAGGGACCAGGAGGAGAAGGGACCACAAGGAGCACTTCTTGTTTCTCAGCCATCAATCTCAACAAATTTATGATAACTTTGCAGAGGAGAAGCCAAAAGAAGGAGTGAAAAAACTGAAAGCAGGTAAAGAAGTACCAGGAATGAGAAGGGAGAGGAAAAGATCCAGAAACCATATCCCAGTGAGCCAGAAAATCATAGAATAGTTTCGTTTAGAAGGAACCTTAAAAACCATCCAGNAGTCTTGGCCCCAGAGCTGGAGGCAGCACTGGGTGGGGGGGGGTCTTCCCAGAGTGGAGCAGTGGGACAGAATCCCTCCCCCTGGCCCTGCTGGCCACGCTGCTGGGGATGCAGCCCAGGGTGTGGGGGCTTTCTGGGCTGCCAGCACACGTGTGCAGCTCCTGTCACGATGACATCCACTCATCCACCGAGCACTGCTCTTGATCCCTGCCTGGAAAGTGTGCCAGTGCCTCTGATTCTCCAGTCTAGCAGTGGAGGGATGATGGTCTTGGGGTGCTGGATGGCAGGAAGGTCAAAGAATAGTGCAATTCGGGTTTTGGCTCCTTCTTGAGAGACCCATCATCTCAGAATAGCCCTCCCAGCTCCTCCTGACACAGGTGGGCAGCTTCCTCCTCTGCAGTGTGTGAAGCACACAGGTTACGGGACAGAGGAGCCTGCAAATGCTGCAGTTGTTGGACAGCTTTTGTTCCTGCACCCGCCTGTGGCAGTGCGGGAAACAGGTAGGGAAGCTCAATGTTATAAGCCAGGAGGATCAGGCCAGGCTTTGTACCTGGTGTCCATCCAGAAGCATGCCTAGAAGGTTTCCTACCCTGCAGGTACTCCTGCAACAGCACCCCAGTGCTATGACCAAGAGGCAGATTTAAAAACGGCAGAGGAACTGTCAGAGCAGCCCGGGCACAGCCTTCACCCTCTGTCTGCCCTTGCCATGGCCGTGCTGCACCGGGGGATGTGGGAATGCATTGCTCCCATCCTCAGGCTGCTGTGTACCCCAGCACGGACCTGGGGCATCCCCCTGGCATGGGGTTGGCAGGATCTGGGGAATGAGACAGGCTGGGAATCAGCCAGATGATGTTTCCTCCTCCCTGCTGGCTGTTAATTGCAGGAATCCAGCCGTGGGGTCATTGCACACGCTGTTATCATGTTTTAATGCCCGAGCGGGTCACAGGAACAGATCTTTCAAGGGTGCTCGATTCATCCAGGCTGGTTTTAGTCCCATCCTTCAGGAGGGGGGGCATCATGCTCATCTCTCACTGCCCACAATAAAGGAGTGATTGGCTTGGATGCAGCCACCTGTGCGGAAGCTCTCAAAAGCCGAAGGAGACAAGCAGCACCTCCGCTGTGCCCAGGCACCTCCACTGGCCCTCCTGGGCACAGGGAGAGGAGAGCTCTGCCTGTCGGGGCCTCTCAGCTGGAGAGGTCGGGGTGGAGGGTGCTAAAATTGCCTGGGGCTGCATGTTGAGAGCCAGTCTGAGGGCAGATTGGAGCATCCTTTCCTGCATCTCCCCACCAGCTCAGAACCCACCGTCCTCCAGGGGTGCCAAGGGATGAGGTCCTTCACTCTAGCCAGCTCCGGCAAAGCCCCGGGGGCTGCAGCAGGACCTGCCACCATTTGGTGGGGCTCTTGGATGGATCCTGCCCCTCCGGGCCTGCCTGGGGGCACTTGCCGAGGTTGCCCCTATGATGAGAGGGTTCTACTCATTGGAGATGAGCAAGGCTTGGTGCTGGCATCCAGCAGGGGAGTTTGACACATCCCAGCACCAGTTTACTGGAACAGGTTGCGTAGAGATGTTATGGATGCCTCATTTGTTGGAAAACTAATCATACGAAGAGTGGTTGAAGGAGCTGCGATTGTTTAGTTTGAGGAAGAGGAGGCTGAGGGGAGACCTCATCACTCTCTACAACTACTTGAAAGGACACTGCAGAGAGGTTGGTGCTGGTGTCTTCTTGCAGGGAATTAGTGATAGAACATGAGGGAATGGCTTCAAGATCCAACAGGGCAGGTTTAGACTGAACATTAGGAAAGAATTTTTCCCAGAAAGAGTGGTCAGGAATTGGAATAGGCTGGCCAAGGAGGGGGTTGAGTCCCCATCCCTGGACATGTTTCAGAGTCATTCAGATGTGGTGTTGGGGGATACGTGTAGGGGAGAACTTTGTAGAGTAGGGTAGATGGTTGGACTTGACGATTCCAAGGGTCTCTTCCAACCTGAATGATTCCATAATCCCTGGAAGTGTTCAAGGCCAGGCTGGATGGGGCTTGGGGCAACCTGGTGTGGTGGGAGGTGTCCCTGCCCAGGGCAGGGGGTTGGAACTGGATGATCTTTAAGGTCCCTTCCAATTCTAACCATTTTATGATTCTAGAAGAAAAGTGTCAAAATGCTATATAGTTTAGACTTCAGACTTAAAGACGCTACAGAGAGCGCCATTTTACCAAGACAAGCACCATAATTTCTAGAAATTCATATTTCCAGGGAAGCAATCCAACCTGTTACGAGCCGGGAGTGCTCAGGGCAGGCTCTCAAATAAACCCGTGCAACAGCAGGCGCTGCCCCCGCCAAGACCAACATGCACTGAGGTGCCCGTGATCCCACTGGCTTTACCCAGCAAAGTCATTACTTTTATACTCTGTTTGCTGACTGGGAGTTCTCTTTGGGTTAATAGAGTATTTTAGCAATTGCAGAAAAGCACAAAACAGGAAATGCAAAGAGTATGTCTCGTGATACATCTAATAATTTAGAGATAATTCTCCTGCCGGCGTTATCAAGCCTTCACTGGGCTGCTCCCAGAGAAGCTGGGGATGAAGTGGCACATCCCAGCACTGCTTGGAGAGGTGTCTGCCCCTGGGTGGTAATGTCCTGGGGTGCTGTGATGTCCCCGGGCAGTGATGCTACCAGGTGAGGGACAGTGCTGAGCATGGAGCAGCTTCTCCATGGCGAGAATTGCTGGACCTGAACACAGCATTAATGATCAACAGTGAGAATAACGTGCCCTGGAGACCCACTGCTGTGAGGACAGGCTGAGGGAGTTGGGAGGGTTCAGCCTGGAGAAGAGAAGGCTCCAGGGAGACCTTAGAGCCCCTTCCAGTCCCTAAAGAGGCTCCAGGGAAGCTGGGGAGGGACTCTGGATCAGAGAAGGAAGGGATGGGACAAGGGTGAAGGGTTTGACACTGCAAGAGCGGAGATTGAGATGAGATCTGGGGAAGAACTTCTTTGGTGTGAGGGTGGTGAGACCCTGGAACAGGTTGCCCAGAGAAGCTGTGGCTGCCCCATCTCTCGAGGGGTTCAAGACCAGGCTGGATGGGGCTTGGAGCCACCTGGTGTGGTGGGAGGGGTCCCTGCCCAGGGCAGGGAGTGGCACTGGATGATCCTATCTCTGATCTCTTCCAACTTTTAACTATTCTATAATTCCACAATTCCATGAAGAAGAGCCACAAGCTAAGATTCTGCAGCTTCAGACGAGCATGAGGAGCATGTATGAAATGCTGGCAGCTGTTCTAGAGGGGTATCCAGTTGGTAGATGCGGAGAAGACCTTCTGAAGACCTGCCACCAAAGCCTTCCCTTTGGTTTTCAATTGAGACTGGGCACTGCGGGCTTTTCCTCTTTCCCTTGGGACACTCTCCCTGGCCAAGCAAGGATCCTTCACCTCAGCCATTCCTGCTGGGACACAGTGGCACCCGCAAAGGGTATGGCCAGTAGCTGAGACAGTGCAGGGAGAATCACAGCCACACAGGATCTCAGCCAGCCCAGACCCTTTCTTGCGTGGGCAGCTGCCCACAGAGCTGAGGCAGACCAGTAGCTCCCTCGTTATTTTTCCATGAATCCCTCTTCAGACGCTGATCACCTCTGGAGGTTGAGGGTGCAGTGCCTTCCCCAGCACTCTACACAAGATGACTGGGTGCAGAGCAGGAAGATTCTTCTTCCTTCAAGGGACGCACAAGTCATCCATGCAGGTGACATGCTCCACTCCTCTCTACTCCAGACCACCTCTTCCCTCTCTCCCCACCGTCTTCTCCCTTTATCTCCTCAAGCAGCAGCAAAGCAGAAAGACTTAGCTCCCCTTGTCTACATCCTAAGACTCTATTTCTTTGCACTTCCACTGTCCCTGCCCCTTGTATTATGAGCCAACCACAGCTGCACATTGTGCCCACAGGACCAGAGCAGACTTCAAAAATAACCTAAGGGTGATGCAGAAAACCAAATATTATGAGATTCCTCAATGCACAGGACTCACGCCGCAAGAGGTGGCCCTGGCTGCAGAAACAGGATCCCTCAGTCCCTCTGAAACCAGACCCATGGCTGCAGATAGGCTCATTGACAGTAGGAGAGAAGGGTTTCTGCAGGCAGACCATCCCTGCCTCCACTGGGCTGGGGACCTCTGCAGCACTGACTGCCACCACCAAGGAGCTATTTCTTCTTACAGAAAGCCTCTCTGATCTGGTAGACAAAGAATAGGTGAAATCCAGCCACCCCAGAGAGGAGGTGTGTTCATACCCCAAACTGAAGAGGGCTTGTGCATGTTGCCTATATCCCAGCAGGGCTTGGGACAAGTTCCCCTCGCTCTTGGGATTTGTTGGGCCTCAGGCTGGATCCCACAGCACTGCCCCAGTGGGGGCATCCCTCTTTGGAGTCACATCGGTGCTCCCCCTAAACCCTTCTCCCTGGGCGAACCCTGCTGGGATGCCAGTGGTGGGGTTGGCATGGGCTGGGTCTCTGGCAGGGTTTGAACTCGATCTTGGACTCAGCCCTGCCCATACCTGGCCCCATCACTGTCAGCCAGACCTGTGAACCCTTGGCTTTGTCACTCCATCTCTCCCTGTCACCACGACCCTCCCATCACCCCTTCAACAGGATCCAGAGATCCACCACATCCCTCTGCGCTTGTGAACACCTTGGTTTTTATTCTGTTTCTTTACCCTATGGCACCTCTTTTCTTTTACCTTTTCCGGCTACATCACCTCTCCTAAAACACCAAATCTCCCTTTTCTAACTTCTCCTTTCCATCTTTCCCACTCTATTCCCGCTAGACCCACTGTCTTCACACCACCCTGTCCCTCCTGCTGTGCCAGCACCGCTCATGGGCTGTATGGAGCAGCCACAAGCTCCCCACAGAAACTCAGGGGAGGTGGAAAGGTCCTGGGGAAAGTCGGGCACAGAGAGGTGCTTCCTTCTCACTTGATGGCTTCATTTATAAAACAGTAGGGGGGGGGAAAAAAAAAAAAAGAAGAAGAAAAAAGATGACCCTGGGAGGTCACCTACCCTCTGTGCTGCCTGGAGGCAGGATCAACCAGACCTAAAACATTCCTCAGAGACACTCGCTCAACCTGTTTTTGAGACCTCCAAAAAGGGAGACTCCTCACACGCTCCAGGGCTACCTTCTCCTCCACACCAGAAAGTATTCTCTCACCTGAATCAGTTTTTCTGCAGCCAAAGCCTAACAACTCTCACTGGATCAACGACACCCACGGAGAAGAGATTATTCACTTATTTTTCCCTAGAACCATTTAAAGATTCCCCTTTCTGTTCACAAAAGAGTCTTGGGACCAGGGCTGAAAAAGGACTGGAAGAAGAAGCAAAGACCCTAACTCCTCAGTTGAGTGTGTCACACCTTTCCTTCATGGGGGATGAGTTGAAAAGGTTGGTTTGACTCGACCTGGCTGTAAAAATTTTACAACCATCAAGAAAGGTTGGCATGGAAAAAAGAGGAAGAGAATGGGACAAAAGAGTGTCCACCAAAGGGCTCTAGGGAAATCACAAACTGAACTGGTGGACTGTTAACACCAACATAAAACTCATCACTAAATTGACCACAATACCAGAAAAATTTAGGACAAGGGGTAATGGTTTTAAATTGGAAGAGGGGAGATTTAGAGGAGATATTAGGAAGAACTTCTTTGGTGTGAGGGTGACGAGGCACTGGAAGAGGTTGCCCAGAGAAGCTGTGGCTGCCCCATCCCTGGAGGGATTCAAGGCCAGGCTGGATAGGGCTTGGAGCAACCTGGTGTGGTAGGAGGTGTCCCTGCCCAGGGCAGGGGGGTTGGAACTGGATGATCTTTAAGGTCCCTTCCAACTTTTAACCATTCTGTGATTCTATGAATTGCAGGTAGCAAATACCAGTCTGAGTTTGAAGAAGCTGAGAATGATGCAGGGAATAGCAGATCGAGAATCCTGACTTCCCTGCTGAAAAAAAAAATAAAAATAAAAAGGTAAAAAATCAGCAAAATTAAGAGAAAGTAAGAACAGCACTTTGGAAAAGGGAGAGTGAACCCACGGGGTTCCTCGAAGCAGTCAGTGTGTGTGTGGGGATAAAGGTAGTTAATGCTGTACCCTGGCATCTCCTCTTCTGTTCTACAAGGTCAAGGCTACGGGAGATGACAGAACATCACACAGCAGTACCCAGGGTCATCTCCTGCTCCTGAACTAAGAGGACAAAAAACCTTTACAATGGTGTGAACTCCCCAGGACAGCCCCAGAAATAATCTACGCTATCCAAATATTCACAAAGGGCTGGGAACACAAGAGGAATAGTGACCAAGATGAGTTTTGCAGTAATACATAAATAGTTAAGTTGTTAAATATTAAAACTAGGTGCAAAGGGTTTGCAAGATACTGTGTGATGGACAGATGAAAGATACTAATAAGCGCAAATATGAAAAAAACCCCCACATCTACCTAGTTTATAAAGGCAGGAGCTCTAGGTTTGCTCTTAGTGACCAGGAAAGATATTGGAGCAATTCCAGGGAGTTTTATGGAAAAGGTTGTTGAATCACCCAAAGCAGTCAAAAAGCAAACAGACCGTTAGGCAGTGCTGTAAAAAATAAATTAAAAAAAAATAATAATCTATCAGATAAAGCTGTGTGTCACAGTTAAAGGTGTGTCAGCTTCTTGAATATCGCAAGAAATCCTGCTCACTCCATCCTGAACAGAGGACTCTCTGTCTGTACAGTAAGAGATGAGGCAAACAAGAATTCTGCAGCTTAGTGCAGACGGGGCATGTTAGAGCTACACAAAATCATTCAAAATATGGAGAATTCATGGGACAAAAGGCCACAAAGAGCAGTTGAGTGCAAAGATGTGGTGATCCCCGTCTCTGAGAGCAACTCACCTGCAGCCAGGGAGCTGCGGAGGAGCAGCAGGTGGTTATTTGCCTGTTCCTGGCCCGTTTTGGGGCTGCACAGGGGAACTGCAGACACAGGGGCTCTGTCAAGGCAGCACCACGGGCTGCCCCTCGCTGGAAGGCTTTTGTCACAAATAATTGGGCTAAACCCCCAACATTAGAATAAAGATAAGACTCCTGGTCAGTGCCAGGGGGCCAAGGAGAGCTTCCTCTGCCCCACAGAGCAAGGTGCTGCTGTATCTGCGGGGACAGCTGTGGGACTCCTGCCCCACTCCTGCAGGCAGCTGGAGTTCCATGCCAGATTTTGAGGGAATACTCAAGCATTCAGTGCCAGGAGGAGGGTGCAATGATTCCATTCAGGTCAGTCAGCCCTCCCACTGCTGCAGCTCAGGCCAGGACCAATTTCCATGTGCCCCTGGTGCCACCTTCTCCAGTGGACAGAAAGGTCTTGTTGGAGAAGTTCCTCCACAGGTGAGTGATGCCGCAAAGCAGGAAGGAGCCTGGCAGAATGAAGGAGATAAGCAAGGAGCCTATGGCAGGGAAAACTGTGGCCTTTTGAGGGTACTAAGCACCTCGGGCATTGTCGTGCCATGCCTGCCTGTTGTTTGGAGGTGCTCACTCCCCACTGACCTGCTGGCCTCACCTGCTTGTGCCGTGTTACTGTCATAGATCAAGAGCTAGTGAGGGCATAATATGGACATTTCTGTATTTGCAGGTATCAACATCTGGCTCAACAGCCCCTCTTCCCTGCTGGAAGTCTGACAGTGAGGCTCTGAGCTAAATAAGCTATAGTCCTTCTATATTATATCATATCATATTATATTATATTATATTATATTATATTATATTATATTATATTATATTATATTATATTATATTATATTATATTNGGTCTCCCTTCAACCTTCTCTTCTCCAGGCTCAAGAGTCCCAGCTCTCTGTCTTTCCTCCTCAGGGAGGTGCCCCAATCCCTCCACCATCTTTGTTGCCCTATGCTGGACTCTATCCAGCAGTTCCCTGTCTCTTTTGAACTGGGAAGCCCAGCACTGGACCCAGTGCTCCAGATGTGGCCTCACCAGTGCAGAGCAGAGGGGGAGATGACCTCCCTCAAACTACTGGCCACACTCTTCCCTTCACAGCCCAGGATTCCATTGGCCCTCTTGGTCACCAGGGCACATTGCTGGCTCATGGATGGTTTACTGTCTACCAGGACCCGCAGATCCTTCTCCTCAGAACTACTTTCCAGCAGGTCCACCTCTAACCTATACTGGTGCCTGGCACTCTTCCTCCCTACTTGCAGGACCCTATACTTGCCCTTATTGAACCTCATTAGGTTCTTCTCCGCCCAGCTTCCTAGCCTGTCCCGGTCATGCTGTACAGCATATTCCTTCAAACGCTTCAAAGGACAAGGTGTAATGGCTTTATACTGGAAGGTGGGAGAGTTAGATTGGATCTCAGGAAGAAATTTTTCACTCTGAGGACGGTGAGACCCTGGCCCAGGCTGCCCAGAGAAGCTGTGGCTGCCCCACCCCTGGAGGGATTCAAGACCAGGTTGGATGGAGCTTGGAGCAACCTGGTGTGGTGGGAGGTGCCTCTGACCAGGGCATGGAGTGGGACTGGGTGATCTTTAAGGTCCCCTCCAACCCAAACCATTCTATGATTCTATGATTCAAAAGGTCCAGTGAAAGTGCTCTGCTATGCCCCTTCCCATCTCTGCTGCTAACACTAACCTTGCTGTGAGAATTACTGGGCAAGATCCTCTACTGGGGTCTATCAGGAGAGGAGAAACCTGTGACAGGATTGTTGCAGGAAGGAGCAGAGCAGATGTTCCAGTTCTGAAAGCCAGATGTGAACCCGCATGGTGCATCTCTCAGAAGTGTCAGAGCACAGATTGTCAAAACTGACACCGGGGGAACCTCCAGGGAGCTCTGCATGGCTGGGGTGGAACAGGGCATGTGTCTTCCTGGTGTTCTCAGTGACACACCATGTCCCCAAAGTGCTGCATCTGTGATGCGGGGCAGAGATGTGCACCCCTGGCTCAGGACAAGCCCGAGGAACACTCCTGCGAGGATACCCCATCCATCCATCCTCCTCCTCTGGTCTCCCCCAGTGCTTACCCTGCATGAGCATCTTTATTCCTGCATGAGAGAGGCTCTTCCCAGTTTATCCTAACCTTCAGCTCTGTGAGCTCAACAGAAGCCCCTCTTACACCAAGATCACTCCACTGTACAGCTGTCACCCTACTCACAGACACAGCAGGAGCCAGGGGATGCTACCAAAGGTACCAGAGATGCTGCCAGGAGGCCAACATGCAGCTACAGCAGAGCTGAAAAGTGCTGTGTGGATGCTGCTGGAAGGACACAGGAGAACGAGGAGGGACAAGGCAGGGAGATGAAGTGGATGCTAACCATGAAGAAAACAAAAATGTCTGGTTGGAAAAGGAAGACAATGTCAGGGTGTTTCAAGGGGCCTGAGGAAAAATTGCAGCTTCCATGACTCCTGGGCATGAAGCTTAGCCATGAGGATGCGGGGCTTTTTAATTTACCTGCATAAAGTTTCAAGAGCTGTTATAACTGCAAACACACCTTACCCACATGTGAGTCACAGACAAACACGTTCACTGATAACGAGCGCCTTATTCTTAGAGAGACCCAGGTCCTACCTCAATGTGTGAGTAGCTCAGACAACCATCCGAGCTCACTGAAGGAGTGGCAAGAGGTAGGAGAGGAGACAAAGGATCTACAAGCTGCCAGTGCAGCACTCCTGTGCCGGCTTCCCTGTGTGTGCTCATGAGCTTCCTTGGCCTGTCCCAAGGGTCAGCAGTGCCCGAGGGTATGATACAGTCAGTCAGTCCTTAATCAATAACTCCGTCTCCTCCTCCTTTTCATTACGAAGCTGATGAGCAACAAAGAGAAGTGTTGAATCCCAAGAGGAACGTTTATTTGATTATCACAATGTGCAGGATGAGAGAGTTGAGGTGAGTCACTAAGTCTGGATCTTTTCTGTCTAAATGCACAAGCAAGGCCATGATGTTGGAGAAGACTCTTGCTACACAAGCTCCCTAAGCCTGCTGACAGCTCTGCTCAAGTTTGCTCTCCTAAGGACAGAGAGGTCCAAAGGGCAAGCGTCACTTCTAGCACAGCCACCATGACAACAGTATGGCCCAACAAGGACATTTTTGGCAAAGTCTCATCAGGATGTCTGGTTTCATCTCTCTCTCAGGTCTGCACATCCATTTTGGGATATCAAAGGCACAGGGAAGTTCTCTGGCCGGCCTTGACTCACAGCACTAAATGAAAGTAAAGACAAGCTGGCCCAAGTCATGGGAGAACAGCTCACGCTCCTGCTGCCTCCAAGCACACTGCAAGAGTCTGGATTCAAACCCAAGGAGCAGCACCCAACCCGTGCTGACCTGCTCACCTCATATACCCCCACTCTGGGGGACAACACCACCGGCAATCTCCATACTTCAAGGCCCTCTTGCACAATGACCTTCTGCACTGCGCTGACAGTGGTTTGGAGGCTAAAACTATTCTACAAAGCTCAAGCACATCCCATCCCTCAGCAACGGCTCAAAGCACCAGCAGAAGCCAAGCTGTGCAGGCAGCAGGGCAGCCTGGTGGTATCAAACACAAGGTTGTGGGACCTTCTGTTGGCACTTGGGACCATCTCAGGGGTGGTGCAGACAGATGAGGTCTTCCACAACTGATATGTCAAGCACCATTACAGGAGACAACTCTGACCCCGAAAGCAACTCTGCAGACATAGGCCAGGTACAAAGACTCACCCAAACCCAGAGCTCTTTCCCACAGAGACTGGAGTATCTTTTCCACAACCAGCAAGTTTCTACACAGGGTTTCAAAATTAAAGCCTTGAAAGTGGATGCCAGAAAGAGCATTCTTACTCTTCTAAGAAAGGAGATAACAGATCTAGAAGAGGAAAGACTGACAAGGAAATTCTCCCTGGGGCAGATTATGCCATAATTTCTTCTGAAGCATCACGTATCTCCAGGAGGGCTGAACTTGCTCCTGGAAGGAGACCACAGGGCTCTCCTGAGACTGATATGGACCAGGGAATCCTCTAGCGTTCTTCTGATGAAGCTCAGCAGCAGCACTGCTTCCACTGTTGCCTGGAGATTGCAGGGCCCTGACATGGACCTGAACCAAGGGGTTGACCACCCCCTGAATGACCATTGTGGCCATTTCTGCAGAAACCAGCAGGGGTCCTGGTCCTGAGTGGGCATCAGTCACAATTGCATGTGAACTTGTTGCTCACCAGGGCAAGGCTGCAGGCAGGAGATGGGCACAGGGTGGAGGAGTCACCCCTGCTGAGCCCCCTGGGGTTGGGGTGGTTGGGAACATTGCCCCCATCCTTTCCCCCTTGAATATCCCTGGGCACCGCCGCCTCAGCCAGGTGCAGAACAAAAGGGAACTAATGATTTAGTTATTGCTTCAGCGCGGAGGGTTTGAAGGTCAGCCATTCAGCGCAGCTCATTGTACGGCCGAGCCGCCCGCCCTGCCTGCGGACCCGCAGCCACCGCCGGAGCAGCGGGGCCGGACTGCACCGCCGGCTGCTGAGCGGGCAGATGAAAGGCCTTCTCCTAATGTAATAACTGACAGACTCTTCAGTGCCGTTTGAACTGTTTACAGACCGAGTTAACGATTACAGGCAATGTGTACTTTGGCTGCTGCCCAAAATTCTTACCCGCCCGTCAGATATTATCAAAGAGCCCTTCACTGCTGGCCTGGAGTCCTTCCAAAGCGCAGCGCTGAAACGCCAGCATTAAGAGGAGGGGCCTTGGGCGCTCCATCATGAAACCCAAGCTAGAAAGTCACAGGTCTGCTCTGGCAAGGTGTCCTGGGCACCAGCTGTCCAGTAACGTAGAGACGNCTGGCTCAGGGGACATCACGCAGCACAGAAGCTCCGGCTGCCCAGGTTTCCCTCCCCACACGAGGTGGCTGCTGTCCCTACGTCCTGGGTGGTTGTGTTAACGCTGGTGGTTACACAGCTTCACGCTGCTCGCTGCCAAAAAGGCGTTTTCAACACCCTCATGCCTAAGAGTGTGGACGCGAATGAACCAGATGGTGGGAGATTAGATGAAATCACTTCCATTGTTATTTGTAGCTGGAAAAATGCAGGTGTAGGTATAAGGTTTGGCCAGGTTTGAGTTAGAAAACAAGCCCCAGCTCTCTGCGGCAAACTGCACCAAGTCTGGAAATCCTGTTGAAACGAAGGGATGAAATCAAGAGCTGGCAAGCTGCTCTAATTACTGCTGAGTAACACAGAGCCACATTCAAGCTGCACCAAGGCTGCCGAGCAAACTGCTCCCCGGGCAGGAAATACCGCGGCTGCGGAGGACGGCTCCGTCCCACCGACTGTCTTGCACCGCGGAAACCTGGGCAGGTTCAGCAAGGCCAGGAGCTAATCTCCACACTGTGCCCTGCTCCTGAAAGCTTCTGTCAGAGGAAACTTCTCAAATACAACCAGAAAAAAAATAATAATTAAATTCTCTGTTTCCGATCAAAACGTGCCTCATGGGTCATCAGTCTCCCTTTACCACCAAACTTTAGGTTGTAAGAATGCTGTTTAATACTGTTCACTAGACACTCTGCAGACTGAGCTACCACACCTTTGAGGTATCCACAAACCATGGCTAAAAATCCTCTGCTCTGCTCTATCCCGTGGTTTAAAACTCCCAGCATCAGTAGCACAAGCTGCCACATCCCGCACCAGGAGGCTGCAGTGGCGCTAGTTCACCACCACCCTGGAGAAAAGGCCAGATAATAATAAAAGTATGAAAATTTATGTTAAAATTTGGCTCCCGTGTTCCCAAAGTGAGGTGCATGAAAAACGCAAAAGCCTCTCTTTCTCAGGCTGAGAGAGACGGAGCTTCCAAGGGATGCTTTCCAGAGAAAGGCTGATGCCTTCAGATGCTGCCAATTGTGCGCTTGAAATATGATGTATGTCAGCAGGTCCCAGGCATAAAGACAAAGACTGAATAGCTAAAGGAATAAATTAATTGCTCTTTAATCGCATACCATACTGGCTTCCCATTGTTTTATTGCTCAGATATAGTTGTTTTTTTTAAATAGGGATGAGAGAGTGGTTGGTGAAGGACACAAGTATGGATGTTGTAGTATTGCCAGGAGACAGAAATGTAGATGCAAATATATTTGCTGTGATTTGACTCAATAAAACTTGCTAGTACAGTGCTG
This sequence comes from Thinocorus orbignyianus, assembly GCA_013400375.1. Taxonomy (NCBI): domain Eukaryota; kingdom Metazoa; phylum Chordata; class Aves; order Ciconiiformes; family Thinocoridae; genus Thinocorus; species Thinocorus orbignyianus. The sequence continues at coordinate 138,071 of VXBW01006843.1, forward strand.
TACACTACAAAAATTGGTTCCTCCTACGCTTGCTTGCTAAGACATGAGTTCAGGCCCTCTGGGATCCGCAATTCCCTGGCTGCTATCAATGACATCACTGACATCTAAGGAGCTGCAGGAATGCCGAGAATGCGGCTCTGGGCTCCTGGGGATGCTGAGCTCATCGGCTGCCACAGGAGGCAGGAAAGATGGGGTGTCTGGGTGGCAGTCCTGGCTCTTTCATAGCCTTCCCCTTCCAACGAACCTGCATGTGCTCTCCTTAAGGTCACACCATGAGTGGTCACGCAAGGCTGCACCAGTTTAAACAGCAAAGTCGGAATTGTTTGAAAATTTGTTTCAACGCCGCCTTCAGATGTTGAGGAGAAGTTCTGCTCAGGCACAGGGGGTCAGAGCCTGAACCATCTTTCACAAACCAGCACAGACCACTCAGAGGGTGCTCTTCCACTTGTTGAACCTTTCCAATGTCACTGGGGTTACTGGTTTGGAGAACATATGCAGAGTAGGGTGCTTACCAGCCTGAAGGATTTCACAAAACCCCTCTGTGCCCAGTTTCTCCCACAACATCCTCTGCAAATGGACTCCACAAAGGATTTCAGCTAAGTCAATACTCAGGGGTTGTTGCGCTGAGGATATTCTCACAGGAACCTCCCACGAGGGATCTCATGTTATCTCTCTCATGCCCCCTTGACTGTCACCATCCTTCACCCTGAGGAGGCAGCCACTGAAGATACCAGAGATGCTGGGAGAGCAGGGCTGGTATGCTGAAAAAGAGCTTGAACCAGGTAAACCCAAAACTCTTCCCCTTCCATTCAGCCCATTGGGAGCCTCTGAAGACTCCAGTATTCATCACCAAAGGGCATGTCTCCACGCAGAGGTTCTTAGCGACGAGGATGACACAGCTCTTGGCCCGGCTCTCAAGAGGCTGAGGCCAAAAAGGTGAAGAAATTTCCATTTTCCAGCACCTCTGCTTCAGCACAGAGCTGTGGATGCACAAGATCAAGGGCAAATGGGGCAGAAATTGAAATAACTCCCCTGCTCAATAGAAGGTGACACAGCCAAAGATCTATGATTCTATGACCTGCCCACTGTCTTCGCTCGAGGCCACCCAATAATTTGACCAAAGGTTACTTTAAAACAGTACAGACCGACTGAGCCCTAACAGCTTTTTTCACTGGAAAAGGGGAAGGGAGGCATCCACAGACCATTTGTCTGAGGTAGTGAAAGTAGGTCGGCTGTGACACCACCTCCACTGGAGGATCCCAATTGCATCCACCAGCATCTCCTCCGGAGGGGACAGAGATCCAGAAGGAGGATGAGTCCCAGGATAATGGGGACAGCTGGAGTCACAGGAGTTAGGACCAAAAGAAGTTCAGAGAGGAGAGAAGCCCTCCTGTAAGCAGGAGTAAGTGTCTCTCCCATTTCATAGGAGACATGATGGATGGAGCTGCCACCCTGACACCTGCAAAATTCTGCTTTTTGTCCTGCTCTTTCTTAACAATGTCACTGGTCTCTTCCAGAAAAAGAGAGCCTAGCACTGCCTAGAGCTTCTGATATGGCTGCTTGGTGACAAAACTACCTTATGTTGTGTAAAATCAGCCATCTGCACCTTGAGTTGACTCATGCAGACCCCAGTTCCTAGGCCTGATTGTCTTTTCTTCTGGTTCTGAAGGGTGGAGGTGGTTGTTGCAACCATAGATTCTCCTTCTGTATCTGCTGCTTTCCATCGTGCTGTGCTGCCCCTCACCAAGGCAGGATGTCCCATCAAGGCTTCAGCCATGCTGGGAGCACAGAGAACAGTTCTAAATGTTGAATGTCATCCCTCCATGCCACAAGGCTTCATCCTTCTGCCCTGATGACCTGTGAAAACGGCAGGTGCCCATCTCCCAGGGCTTGTTCCCGCAGTTCCCATCTCCAGAGCCCGGTCCATGCAAGGTGAACTTGTAGTTCTCTGCAGAAAGCAAACTCTCCCTATAGCTCCTGGCATTGATGTTACCATGGGGAAACCGCTGAGGTGTCTGCTCACAACTGTCTGCAAACTCTGGAAGGGACTATTCTTCACTACAGCTCAGTTGGTTTCTCTCCTGGTACCAGTCAGGTGATTTTTCCCAGCAATACTCCCCAACGTCGACCCGAACAATGTGCCTTTACACTGCCCAACACACCCAGCCCTTGGCTTCCTCATACGACCTGCATCACTGTCACAGAGGAAGGACTAAAAGCCACCGTAGCCAAACCCTCAAAGCCTGCAAGAGCACTGCTTCCACCGTTTGTGTTGTATTAGGGATCAGCGCAGCACTTGAGAACACAGGGATAAATCATTAACGAGTCATTATTGTTCACAGGTATTTTTGGCAGGAAACCGGTGAGGTCAACTTGGACAAACTGGTGTAGGGTAGTGGAGGTGGCACTTTTCCTGGAGAAGCATTCAAATTCTCCTCTGATACCAAAAAACAGGCTGGAAGGGGACCTTCCCCGCTGCATCTAGTCGACATGAGGAGTGCCACAACCCCTCCTTTCTGCCCCTCTTACCCTGAGTTTTTCTTCCCACGTCTGTGATCAAGTCCTTATGTCCACAAAGCGCCTGCCATTCTTCTGGCACACGGCAGTGACAGCGCTGTGAATCACCAGCACCCGCCCTGCACGGGCAGCCCAAAAGCCATCCCTCATTCACCAGCCCCATAACCTCACAGCCCCCATCAATCTCCTCTGGTACCGGGGCCTGGGGAACTCACAAGCGCTGTCTGAGGATGGCTGCTTCTCATTCTTTGGAAACCTGCAGAGACGCCACTTCTGGTGGCGGTATCAATCATTCTTTCCATCCCCAGCAAAAAAAAAGAAAAGAAAAATCATCAATACAATGTGGCTGCTCCTGCTCCTGCAGGGCCACATGCGTGTGCGGGGATGGGGACGGAGCCACACGCTGTTGGCTCCATGGCCATCGCTGCTGGCAGAGCTGAGCAACCACCCAGAGCCCCCTCAGCAGTTAATATTCTGGAGGCTGCTCCATCCTTGCAGCTTTCAGTGCTGTCAGATGCTCCCCCTCCATGAAACGCTATTTATCCTCCTTGTCATTCTGCTTCCTGCTTCGGTGGCCAGCTGGCCACTGACCCCATTGCTATTTAGCTGCCGTAAATCAAGTGCCAAAGGACACTTTCAGAGCATCACGATGTGGCAATCCCCCCGATTGTGTGGATATGGTTGTTTTAAAATTAAGGAAGCAAACAGTTCCAACACAACCAGCTCAAAGGCTGTTGTGTGTTGTCCGGTGTGTGCTCCTGGCCAGGAGATACAACACTGAGATGGGGCTGCCCTAAAAATCTCCTACAAAATGCCATAGAGTCAGCCCAGCTGCTCCAACGGGTGCATGCCCAGCCAGTTCTGGATGGCTTGCGGTGATTTCTTTGCTAAGGAAAAGTACTTTTAACTTTGACATTAAAAAGCGCCTTTCATAAGCACAAAAATATTCCTTTCCAAACTCACCAGCTTCTGGACGTATTCATGGAAGCCAAGGAAACAGTCAGGTAACCGAGTCCAGCTCCTGAGCTCACGCTTCCATCTTCCTCTAAAAAATACTGACTCCACCACCCCAGACCCAGGCAGGGACACTTGTGCTGCAAAGGGAAGCAGCAGCTGCTTTATCAAAGCCCAAAGGATGGCCAGATAACCCAGAACAGTTCTTCTTCCCAGCCTGAGGTTGCCAGCACCCCAGGTGTCCTGAGGGTGGAGGCCATGCCTCTGCCTGGAGGCCATTCCTTCTGATGATGTTCCTCAGCAATCTGCCCACCACCCTTCATCCTGCAACTGTAGTTGGACTGCCTGAGCCCCAGCTTTTTCTCAGCTTTGAGTAATTTTTGCTTTAGGAAGCTGAAAACATACATGCTGCCTGAAAGGGCACAGAAATGAACAACCGTTACAGGCCTCACAGTAGGACTGTGAGACCTGGGCTATTCTGTAACACGCACAGAAATAGTGCAAATAGGATTTGGGAGCTTAAGATGAAACTGCAGAACATCCCTCTATGATAGAAATGGCAAGGTCTCTATCCCTCACTGTAAACCACTTGCAACGGTGATGGCAGACAGGTAACTGCTCCAGGAAATGGTGGTGGCAGCTGGTAGCACTTACACACTGACCACACACGTTTCCCATTCCTGAGGACAGGAACAGCCTCTGCCCTCCCCAGCTGTGTGCCATGAGAACTCTCCAGTACTTCCATTGGCAGGGATAAATTGGCATATGTTGGTCACCCACATCTACGTGCTGCAGGTCTGAAAGCCGTGCACTGCAAATCCCACAGCAGATGTTCTCTTCAAGGAGAAAACTTCCTTCTTTCTCTGGGTTGGCTCACAGCTCTTGAAGTTGAAGTTGATGAGACCTCCCAGGGCCTTCATGACATCTCACTTCTGCACAGAGGAGAAAATTCCTGACAGGGCTGATGTCAAGTAGGGTTCAGTTGAAGTGGTTTGTCCTTGGAACGATGATCAGGTGTTCAAAGACAATCCTTCTGAGTTTGACACAGTCCTATTGACTCTGAGGTACAGCCCGAGCTATAACCAACATTTCAAGGATCTTCATGGGATGGAGCACCCAACAGAGCACAGTCACCACAGCTGCAGGAGCAAGAGTATTCTCAGCCAACCACAGCACGTACCGGGGATCCCCCACCCCTTCCTTTCCAGGGACTGTTCCTTTCCTGGCATTTTGACTGATTACTCCCACTCCCAGAGCTGCACCCGAGACCTTCAGGGACTCTGGAGAGCCCCCAGAATTCATCTGTCCCATCCCAGCAGGGCTGTGTCACAGGTTGCTGTCTCCTGCTTCCACAGTTTCCAAGGCTCCATTTCCCTGGTCCTTCAAAACCCCTTTCATACCCCAGGACTGGGGATGAACATCAAGTTGATTATAAAACAATTTCTTTTGTTGATAGAAAATTCTTTGCAGGGCGTGAACAGCAGGAGAAAGAAAGGACTCTTCTGAACTGCGCGCTGGCTGGAAACCCCCGGAGGGCAAGAATCCGATCCCTCGTCTTTGAGGAGCGCAGGCCTGTCTGTACAGGCTGCCGGAGCCGCTGGCCCAGGAGAGCTCTGGGTGTGCAGTGCCGACAATAACACACACCAGCCCCTTCTTTGCCAGCCCAGCGCGCAAGCTTTGGTAAGAGCTGCCGGTTCCTGCACTGGCATAAACTGTAAATGCACGTAAAATGGCTTCGTTCCTCCTTCCTGCACCCCTGGCCAGACCTGGTCCTCCTCACCTCGCTGATCCCCTCCTGCAGAGACAAACCTCCTCCCCAGCGTGTCCCAGCCCTCCCTCCCGGCCCCTCCGCACCCGTCACTAGCAAGATCATCCACCTGAATTAAATCCTTCTCTCCTGACGCTCAAAATCTCCCTGTGTATCCTCTTGGAGCTGCTCAGGCAGAGGAAATCCTCCATCCACTGGCCACAAAACCCAGTCAGGGCCAGCCACCTGCCCATTAAATACCCCAGTGAAACGCCCTGCCGCTGGCAGGATGCAGCCATTCTGCAGATGCCACCAAATAATCCATGACTATCTAAATCAATGCTTATAAAAAGAAATCCTGAGGATCATAAAGCGCCATGGTTTTGCAAACTGGGCAGAACGCGTTTCTTAGGAGCAAGTAGTTTGTTCATATGCACTGAGCTTAAGAAGCCAAGTTCTGTGGTTTTCAGCCCTATGAAGAAGCATCGTTCCTGTGTTTTGCACAACAGCCACCGTGGGTCACAGACTTGGGCAGCCAGCCCCATCTCCTTCCCAGGAGAACCAGAATCCTCCAAAGTGGGACCATACATTTCATTAAAATAATGAATGTGGACAAAAAAAAGCAATCAACAACACAGAAACCCTTAAGAACGGGTTGGAAATTCTCCCCGAAGATCTCTACAGCTGGAGTGATGGGGACACCACTGGTCCAGCAGCAACTCCTGACCCAGCTGTGCCGTGCCAGCAGCCCAGCTGGGGTCAGAGCCATTCCAGTACTGTTCATGTCCCACAATTGGGAAAACCCACGGGTCTGCTGGATGTTCCTAAACGTGTTTTCTTTCCCCCTCTACTCCCACCACACAGCTTTGCTACCAGGGTTAGCAGTCCCACGCAGTGCTACTAGCTAATGAAATAATGTATATTAAATATATAAACTAACAGCTGCATCCCAGCTGTCCTGCTGCTCACACTGCCCGGTATCAGCCTCCGAGGAAGGAGAAAGCAAAGTCAATGGGCAGGGGGAAGGGGAAGAAAGTCTCCGTTACTGAACTGAACGTGTGCTAAGGGGCTGCCCCGTGGCTACCTCTGGGTTTCAGGTGGTAACGTGCTCCCCACAAGAGCTGGGCCCTCTGGTTGTTTCTGGCGGCAGCCCCTGGGCCAGGCTATGCTCACCCCAGTGCCTTCCAGCCCATCGAGGCACCACCACCAGCCCAGAGGTGGGGAGTGGATTCTCTCCCAGGCCCGTTCCAGCTTTCTCTGCCTTTTCCACCCCTTCTGGCAAGGAACACTCTGCTCCTCCCAGCTCTCCTGCCACAGCCCCTGCCAAGGATGCCCTGTCAACTGGCCCAGCTTCAAGTCACCCTGAGTCCTGCTGGAAAGCCAAGGAGGGGAGGAGTCCGCAGTGGCCATCCCTCTCTCCCCACTGCACCACAGCTGACAAAACGCTCCTGCCTGTTTCTCGCCCTCCTGGCTGCATGACAGAAAAGGCTGGCTGGTTCCTCCACTGCCATCACACACCACCAGCATGGCCTGGTCCCCACAGCTGGGGCAGGGAACAGAGGGGCTGGAGGTAAGGGGAGGTCTGTGCAAGGAAGCTCAGCTAAAGTCTGATGAGGAATGTGACGCGAGCCAAGAAGAAAGCGTAGGGTGTGGAAAAATAGGGAGGAGAAAGATTGTTTTGGAGGAGAATAGGTCCAGAGCTCTGGGCAGTTTCATTAGAGGAATATTAAGTAAATGAGTCAGAGCTTGCGGTGCCTGAGGCTCAGGAAAGCTGCTGCTGGTGTGAAGGGATGGCAAGGGAAAATGGGGTTCGTGGCACGCCGTCTGCATGTGAAATTCAACCATAACAAAACAAGAGGAAACATGTTGCCTGCCTAATACTTTTATTAACATTTGCAGAGATTAAGTCCCACAGACGTTCGATCAGTGCCTCCATCCATACCTGATCCAGGCTCTGCCCCTGCCTTGCTCTGGGCCAGTGGCTCCAGCTGGTGGTTCCCAGCTCCCTGCACTCCCCCTCCAGCAGCAACCACCACCCCACGCTGCCGGCTTCCCAAAGGAATTATTTATCTCAGCCTTTGTGCATTCCTAGCTGGAAACTGGATATAAAAATTTGTCTCTTAATTCCCACACCTAAAACCCAGGATATTGCACTGATACCCACCACACAAGAATGCCATGTGTATCAATAAATGTATATCTGATCTGTGTGTGTGTATATATATATGTACATCTGTGTTTGTGTATATATCTATGTAGATCTAGATACAGATATATACATCTGTGAGTGTATAAAGGACATAGAACTTTTGGAATGGATCCAGCGGAGGGCCACAAAGATGATTAGAAGGATGGAGCACCTCTGCTGTGAAGACAGGCTTAGAGAGCCGGGGCTGTTGAGTTGGACTAGAGAAGAGAAGGCTCTGGGGAGATCTTGTAACAGTCTTCCAGGACATGAAGGGACCTCTTTGTCAGGGAGTGGAGTGATAGGACAAGGGCTAACAGGTTTAAATTGGAAGAGGGAGATTTAGATGAGATCTTAGGAAGAACTTCTTTGGTGTGAGGGTGGTGAGACCCTGGAACAGGTTGCCCAGAGAAGCTGTGGCTGCCCCATCCCTGGAGGGGTTCAAGGCCAGGCTGGATGGGGCTTGGAGCAACCTGGTGTGGTGGGAGGTGTCCCTGCCCAGGGCAGGGAGTTGGAACTGGATGATCTTTAAGGTCTCTTCCAACTCCAACCATTCTATGATTCTATGATCAATAAATGTATATCTGATCTCTGTGTACATATATATATGTACATCTGTGTTTGTGTATATATCTATGTAGATCTATATACAGATATATACATCTGTGAGTGTACATATGTACATATGAATATGTCTCTCTTGCAAACACAAAATCCAAGCCTGAAGTTAAGGTGGACAAAAAAAAAAGCCTACTTTTAAGTTAATTTCATAAGCATCTGGGAAATTCAAGGCAAGAAAGTTAATGCAAAAGATGCTGCAACAGCAGAGATACAGGAATAATAGAGTAGACTCTACTAATACGTATTTAGCTGTATGAAAGAGTTCCAAAGGTTAGAATTCCACGTATGGAAAAAAAAGAAGAAAAAAAAAGTATTAAAGCCAGCAACCGACCAGCTCTCTGTGGTGATACCAGAGACCAGGGAAGGCCAAGGGCAGTCAGGAAGGTTGCAGAAGTGGCAAAGCACAGTGGGTGACTGAAACCATCACCAAACTGGCTGGTAAAGATAGTGAGGTAGCTACCAAAGGCAGCTTCAGGTATCTTCATGGGATCAGGGAGTTGTCAGAGTTGGAAGGGACATCTAGAGATCACCCAGTCCAACTCCCCTGCTAAAGCAGGATTGCCCAGAGCACAGCACTCAGGGCTGCATCCAGGTGGGGCTTGAAGGTCTCCAGAGAAGGGGACTCCACACCTTCCCTGGGCAGCCTCTGCCAGGGCTCTGACACCCTCACTCAAAAGAAGATTTTTTTCATATTTGAATGGAACCCCAAGGGTCCCAGCTTGTGTCCATTGCCCCNATCTTTATCCACGTCTCCAATTTGGAGAAGCCTCCAAAGTACATGTGATCCTGCCAGGTACATGGGGGGCGGGGTGGGAGACAGGTTATTTCTGTTATAGTGACCATTATATATTCCAATTCCCCTATTTGTAGGAAAGGAAAAGAAAAATAAGAAAATAAATAAACTCCCTCTAACCATAAAAAAATCTAAGACTAAGGAAAGGAGCTAGAAAAACATCTGCTAGAAAGCAAATGAATGCTGAATGGGGCTTTGAGCAACCTGGTCTGGTGGGAGATGTCCCCGCCCTGGGCACAGGATGGGACTGGGTGGGCTTTAAGGTCCCTTCGAACCCAAACCATTCTGTGATTCCATGAGAAGGTAAAATGCTTCTGAGTGACACAGATATTGTTTAGAGATCTCCTGCTAGAGGCTGGGAGTAAACCTACACCATGGAACAAAGGACCCCAAAAGCCCAAGAGTGAACAATACAGAAAAGGAGAATACCAGAAGGAAAAGGCAACCTTTGAAAAGTGGAACTTGCATCCAAATGATGACAGCGGAAAAGACTGTAATCCTGGCAAGTTAAGGAGACCAGTCAAAGGAGAAAAACACACTTTTTTCTTACATACAAACAATAAAGCCTTTTTCAACACATCGGAAGCAGGAAGTCTACTAGTGAGTTTCTGTGGCTCACAAATAACACAGGGAATGAAAGATGCACTCAAAAAATATTTGCAAAAAACCCTAAATGAATTGTTTGCATCATGGTTCACTTCAGAGGAAGTCAGGAAGTTCCCATGCAGAGCATTTCAGCATGTTCATAAATTACTTGGGAAAGAGTAAACTAATGAGGTGACAAAATTTGCAGATGAAACAATATTTTTTTGAATTATCCCATCTCATGCAGATTGTGAGGGTTGCACGAAGGATCTCGGGCTACCCAGTGAACGGTTTAATGAGTGTCAGGATGCCAATAGTTCTTGCCTCCTCCCATGCTCCTGGCCACATGTTCCCACTGCTCACCTCGTCCTTGACTTCTCCAAGAGCTCACTGAGCTTATGAAAATATCAGAAAATAAACCCAGCAAATAAAGCTGAGCATTTTTGGCAGTTCTAACAAGTTGGACAGGTTTGGGAAAGGGTCTCATGAGCACTGGAGCAAGGGAAAGATGAGTTACTCCATGGAAAGCAGGGGTTGGGGAGAGCAGTAGTTTTGGAAAAAAAGAGAGAAGAGCAAGTTTTCTTCCTCTCAGCAACGAGGAGCCATCAGCTGGGCTCCGCTGTGCATGTGACTGCAGCTGGAAGGGCTTATGCCATACAACGACAGGTGAAATTCAGCATCAGTGAGTGCAAAGGGATGTTCCTGGGAAACAAGCGTTCGAATCGTAAGGGTAAAAATGACAGGCTTTAAAATAGCTAACTCAGCTTCTTGGGGAAGATCCTGGAATCATTCTGGAGCGTTTTCTGAAAACATCCCACTATTTGTGTGCACTGTCTATATGTATATATATATATTTATTTATTTATCTATTTATTGCACTATCTGAACAATAAATTAAACTAGGAATGTGCAGGAAAAGAGGACCAGGAAATACCATTGATGTCACCTAAATGGAAAAATCTAAGCAAGTATCCTGGTAGCAAAAGCAGACAGGTAGCAACCATGTGTGGAATGGCTTGTGTATAAGGGTCGAGGATGCTTCACCCAGAAAAGGACAGAGCCCTGTAAAACTGTGAACATTTTAAAAAAAAAAAATTACAAATTTAGAATATTTATAATTTCTAGTGGTTCTTTGTAATTGTACTATTCTTTATCATGCAAGGATGAAGGGGACATCTCAAACCACTGCCAAGTATAAGTTTTGAAGTAAACAAAAATAATCCTTTTTGCAGACTCAGAGCTGCACTGCCAGAGGAAAGACAATGTGGAGGTATAAGAGATCCAGAAATCCATGTGGGCAAGATCCATCCTGGCTAAGAGCCCGAGTGTCCTCCCTGCCCCTTCCGTCCCAGGTCCCCCCAGAGCCACTAACTGTTGGGACTGGAAAGGACATCCCCACCTTCATCTTCTTCTCCAGTTGGGCTTTTTCTCCCAACTTTAAGCACATACCTTATGTACCCGCATCTGTAGCCCACGTACTGCTGAGCTACCTGCCTCACCCCAAAAACCACTGTGCCCTTAGAGCACATGAACCATTTGCCCTGTGATAGACGCCTATGCAGCATTGGATCAGTTGACCCCAAGAAGTTCCAGTCCTTTCCACTGACTTTCCACAAAAGAGGTAGAACTCATCTGTGCAAAAGAGAACATTTTGGAGTGACCAAATCTAACAGTACGAACAGGATTCCCTGAAGAAATAAGCACTGTCCCAGACCTTAATTTTCACTTCCAGGCAAAGACACCTTTGACTTCATGTTCTCCAATAAATGTAAGAAAACTCAATAAATGTAAGAAGACTATTCTTCTGAAACCAGCAAGGCAAGTCACTCTTCTACTCAAAAACCCTTGACCCTAAGGAGAGGATGACAAAACAATGTACGAAGGTAGGTACCTGTGCTGCTCAGTGTGCTGATGGAAGAGGTTCAACATAATCTAATACGCTAATAAACAATGTAGAAGAACCTAAAAAGAATTAAACTCTTGACTCAGGCTTTCATACTTCCTTTAAACCTGGCTCCAGGCTTTGATGTCAAATAATTAAACCGATTGTGCAGTTGAGCAGGGCTAGGGTTATCGCTGGTATCTCTGTGGGCCCCAGAAGAGGTGCAGCGCAGTCGCTCTCCTGCTGTCCCCAGGCTGCTGTAGCTCAGACTTGTCAGCTCACCCTTTCCAGCATGTTTGTGGGGTTGCCGGGCACCCCAGAAGGGTGGAGATGCCACACAGTGATTTGTATTTCCTTGGCTCCAGACAGCATTACACCTGTATAAACATCGACTGAATGCTGCCCGAGTAAGACTGAAACATTATTACTAAGCAATAAGAAAGAGAAAAAGGCATTTATCAATTTGACTTTTGTCCAGTTATCCAAATTTACAACCTTGGTTTCCCATTTGATCCCGAACCTCCAGTCGATAACAGGTAAAAGTACACTGCATTGGTATGTCACTGTGAGGCAGATATCTCTTCAATTTTCTTGATGAGACCACATCACAGTTGCCTCGGTCTTTTTTTATCCAGGCAAGATCACTACAGTGAGCTCTGGGGATGCAGGATGTGGCTGAAAACTTCCTTGGCTCATTTGAAGGAACTGTATGGCATTTGGCTTCCAGAGACAAAATTGTTTCCTGGTTTATTTAATGTAGAACTTCAATTATTGTGTTTTAGTCATAAATTCCTTCATGGTTCGAATCTTGTATCTACTCAAACCTATTTCTTTTTCTCTGTGGCTCCACAGCATGACAGGACAGTAGCAAATTGTGTCGAATTTTTCAGGGGGCTGAATGATTTCAGTGGACAACCTTTGAAAACCTGAAAGAAACTCATTCCCCAACTCAGAGTTTGAAGATGTCAAATTTCCAGGCATCTGGTGAGCATCATTGTTTACACAGGTTGTGTATTTGGGGAGCAAGTTTGGAGAAATTATTATTTTTTTTTTTTCAGTTGGTGCTCTGAGGAGCTTTTTAATGAACCACCTGAGATGATGGTGTGATTGGGGGCTTCCTGTGCTGCTGCACGTGGGCTGCACAACCAGATCTTGTCATACACCAACACAAGAGTGCAGGAAATCGGTCACTAGGAAAGGCAATTACTGAAATGAAGGGGAAATACACCACTAGATGCTTATCTTGTTAAAACATGGTGGAAAACAAGGCAAAGCAAAACAGTGAAGCTAAGAGAAACCCGGGGATATCAGCTTACAGGTGCACCCTGAGTGGAAACGAGAGATGTATTTTCCCTCTAAATGTATGTGAAAACCAGCTGAATTCCTGAAGCTATTCTGAACTCTGGCAAAACCCAATTGAGTACCAACATTTAAAGATGAAAGAGAAATTACTTTAAAATACAGAGCCCTCCCCCAGACCTCAGGGATGTCTTCTGTGCAGAAATCAGCACTGGCCCCGACCAATTCAGAAAGCAGTCTTTTTTCCTACTAGATGACATTTTTGTTTTAAAAACTCTATGATTTCTACATGGCAAATCTTCATCCTTGTAGAAGTTACAGACAACATGACACAGATTCCTTCAAAGCTGTGTGAAGGCATCACTCAGCCGGGCTCTGTATCAACTGAGCAGAACAAAAAATAATAATTTCTATAAAAAACATTTGATAAACACTGTGTTTCAGTTAGTTCTTTACACCACAGCATTGCATTTCTCAACTGAAGAGAGCACAGGAAATCTGGTAGGAAAGCACATTCTTAATGAACAGTTCAGGTATGGGAACAGCCAGGCTTTGAACAGTCACGTGGAGAAGACTCTACACTCTCCAGTGTCCAGAGGTGAGGTGTGAGGTGAAGAATAAATCAGAAGGGCATTCAGTATGCACATACATTGCCCTGTTTTCTTCACCCTGTTCTAATCACTTAAGTTTAACCATTTAAATCGAACTGAAATTACATAATTTAAGAACTACCTTTTTAACTGGAAAAGTCAATCAAACAGAGAAGCTTGGATTGCTTCTGTCTGGGAGTTTTGTTGTGGATAACACAAAGTCCCGCACCATCATAAACGACATCAGAACCAGGGCTTGTCACCAGCTCTGATGACTTGGCCACATGAGAACAATGGACATTGTATTACATCCACATATAGGCCCAGACACCAATATAACACAGGAACGAAGAGCTCATTGAAAGCACCGACTCTGAAAACAACCAAAGGTCAATGAAAGGACCTTATCATGACGAAATAAGAAATGAACAGACCCTGGCAGTCTGATATCGTGGTCAAAAGGTCACATGTGATCCTCTGAGTATAATTTAGACTGAGAAGATTGAAGATCACAGGACTTGCCATACTGGATCAAAGGAAAACCTTAACGTACTTCCAAACTACAGACCAGTGACAGCCAGACCATCACTCACCTCTCTGGACAATGGGATCTCTCCAACAGGACACAGACAAGGTACAATACAACATAAAACCTTCCCAAATCTCATAGAATCATAGATTGGTTTGGGTTGGAAGGGACCTTAAAAATCAGCTAGTCCCATCCCCCTGCCCTTGGCAGGGACACCTCCCACCAGACCAGGCTGCTCAAAGCCCCATCCAACCTGGCCTTCAAATCTGTGATAAGGTAACACATGCCAAAAAAAATACCAAAATGGCTTAAGTGCCAGCAACCTTCACCTGGGTTCTATAGGACTTTTCAAGTCCTACATAAACTTTAGAGAAGCACAGGAACACTCACAAAGCACCTACAGTTCTTCAGCCCACCTACTGAAACTTGTCTTCATAGAGATGCTTAACCAGAGTTTATGAGCTATTAAAAATCTCTCAAAGTTCTTAACATGGTCAACAGAATTAAATAAACAGAAGGAAGTTTGCCTTCATGGAAACACTGGGTTTCTCAATACCGGCATTCATCTTGTTTACTCAAAGCAGTACGTCCACCGATAAACACTGCCAGGTTCATTTCACCTTTTTTCCCCCTCACTTCATAAGTCATGGCACAAGGGGCAGTCTACTGCGGTGGAAGAAGAAAAAAAATTTCCCATCACTGAGCAGTCTTCTTTGAGACGTGCGCTGCCAGTATGTATGTATTCAGAACGGAATGCCTGGATCCGCTCCTCATCGTGGGCCTACAGCTCATCCCAACCACAAGATTCCAGTGGAAGTAGAAAGAGCAGTTAATGTGGATTTGTACTATACATCTCAAACCAGCCCAATTACTATCACGTTATCTTCTTTTCTTCTCCAAATGACAATCCACATACATATTCAGAAGGTGAGTAACTCCCAGCAGCAACTCCCTCCCTGCCTCTCCCCACAGGTAAGCAGGGAGGGGTGTCTCAAGCATTTTAGAGTAGTCTGCAAACCACAATCTGCCTAATTTGGCATCACTCCTGGAAGCATCAGCGATGGTACGGAGTTTAATGGAACTCCATGTGCCAGCTCTGCAGATGTCAATAACGGAGACATCCTTTGGAGAGGCCATCATACAACTTGACCTTAGAGGGAATTTCCTGATGGCTGGAGGCACCAACACTTTAGGCAGTATCAGCACATCTCCTGATACAATATGTTGTGCAATTACCAGTATCACTGCACCGCTTCATCTCCCAGTTGACAAATACAAATTAACTGAGGCCACCAGACGGGTTTGGCTCCATGCAGACAGGAAGGAGATGGTCTGGTTGACATCAAATGTCTGAGGAGACAAACTACTTGTCCATGAAGGTCGGGGGTTTGCTGTGGGGGGAAAAGAAGGGCTATTTTCTGGCTCCAGTGAAACTTAGATATGACCTCAGGAAAGCATATAAGGAACCTTATCTGGAAGGGGGAATAAAGACCCTGAAAGTTTAGACATTTAGCAGTGTGTCTTTCTTGCCCTCTGGCAGAACTTCTTGCTACCAGGAAAGTCCCATTTAAGAACATGGTTAGAGTAATGAGCAAGCTGCCACAGGCTCACGTTATCATGCTGTCTGCCTGGTGAGACCCTGCTCAAGATCCTGCACTAGGATAGAGGTTAACACACCTCCACTAAAGTTCCACACAGAACTTTAGGACCATAGGGTCACAGAAAATTGTAAATCCCTCAGATGGAGAGAAATAGTTGCTCGGGTATCTGTAGTGATGTAATCTATACATGACTGCTAATTAGTCCCTGTCAATAACGCAGAATCACTGAAACACAGGTCTATGTAGGGATAAGAGGTCTAAGATAAGAGAGGCTTCTCATCAAAACCATTATCTAGCATCAGAATTGGGAGGTGGGAGTTCAGAGGAGAGACTGGAGCACATGTCTTGACTTCTGTGGGAGCCAGTCCAAGAGGATGGGCAAGCTCCTCCAGGAACTCTGGCTTGAGCGATTCCTCTGCCTGTCCCAGCCAGACTGAAGCCCATGGGATTGCCATAACCCATCTTCCCTTATCTTGCAGCAGGCTTTCAGGGAACAACGATTAGACAGGTATCAATCCCTCAGACTACAGAATTAAGAGTGTGTTTACCAGGAATCCAAGGAACAGACCGGTCTATAGACAAAGGAGCCCGTACTTGTTGGCACCTGAGGAAAAGAAGTCAATTTTGCAAAACTCCTTGTTCTGGAAACTGTCCTTCAGACTTTATCCCACGGTTCTCATGAGTGGCCTGCAGTTAAAACAGCTTTCTACCACTGACAGATCCAGCATTCCCAGTGCTGGGCTCCCATCAGGCACACTGCATCCCCTGGCTCCATGGCTTCCCGCAGAAAGAACAGGACCTCAGGGTACTGTTTGACATTACCTTAAGGCTTTCAAATGCAAATGGCCAAAAATGCAAATGTTAAGGGTTTGAAATTATTTTGGACTCAACACATCAACGGGTCTTCTTGGTGACCAAATACCTGGTGTTCCCAAGTTACCATGATTCACCCCCCAGGCATGAGAAGAGGTTATATGCCAACAGAAGTGTGAAAAAACTATATATTTTCTAATTCATAGAGAGGCTCTTATTTCAGCCACAGGAATAACTGAGATTCAGTGATAACAAAGAGAAGCTCAGTCCCAGAAGGATGTGTCCAAACACTCTGGCAGCTATCGGCGACGCAGGTTTGTTGCCCACAATACACCCAACGCATGAACATGAGGAGGAATGGATACATCCAGTGCTGGTAAGCAGTCTCCTGCCACAACGGTATCCTGAGACAGATGTCCTTGAACAGGTCAGGGAGCTGCACAGCTGAAGAACCTACACCTGATTCTTGCTCCCCAGCAATGACTGGGTGCTGTGGTGCAGGCCCCAGCTGGGCTCCCAGTCTTGTGCCCAAAAATTGAAGAAGAGGAAGGACAGAAACGGTAGAAACAGGTGGAAGAAGTAAAATCACTATTATGTCCTGAGACCTGGTGCACAGGAGCAGGACGTTGCAGGGTGCGCTCAAATGTTTAGATATACAGAAGTGATAATAGCTCTGTGTCAGGTTCTAGAATTCAGTGTTGGCTAATGTTGTTGGAGAGGGATATTCCTGATGAAGGCACCTGACACTGCGGTCTTTCCAGCAGTACCAACGACAGGATTCCTAAAGAAGACAAGTTCTTCCATGACTCATCTGCACCCTGGTCGAAAGTCTTCCATAAAAACAGTTACTGCTTTGGAAAGACTGGAATTCCAGAGGCACACTGGATGTACCATGTCAGGAGTCACAAGAGACACAGCCAGTGTAGCCTACAGAACAATTATTGTTATTCCTAAGTACTACTTAGAGCTGGGCCAATGTCATCCCAATGTTAGGAGAAATATACTCAACTGAGTACCTAATCCGATCACAGATGGCAAGCATGCAGCAAGTAAATAAAATTCAATAAAATAAATACTTAGCCACCCTGCAAGAAGTTGGTTGTACAAACTCTGAACTTTGCCAGAACTGGACTATCCAGACTGGGGTAGTGTAATGGCTGTTCATTCTGCACTGAAAAGTGTACAGTACTTCAAAAAAAATAAGAGGGTGTTTGTTTTTCTTTTAAACAAAATCCAGAAAAATCTTAAAGTCATGTTAGTACAGCTACCAGAAAGAGGGACAGGCTTTATTCCAAAGGGGAACAAATTATGTGGGATGACTTTCATGAAGAGGCCAAATGTAGCTCTGAAACTATTCAAAGGTGAGAATTGCCATATGTTCCCTTGTCTTTATCTCTTGTACTATGCTCATGAGATAGACTCATAGAATTGTCAGAGTTGGAAGGGACCTTAAAGATCATCCAGTTCCAACCCCCCTGCCTTGGGCAGGGACACCTCCCACCACATCAGGTTGCTCCAAGTCCCATCCAGCCTGGCCTTGAACCCCTCCAGGGATGGGGCAGCCACAGCTTCTCTGGGCAACCTCTTCCAGTACCTCACCACCCTCACAGCAAAGAATTTCTTCCTAATATCTAATCTAGATCTCCCCTCTTCGAACTTAAAACCGTTCCCCCTTGTCCTGTCCCTCCACTACCTGACAAAGAGTCCCTCTCCAGCTCTCCTGGAGCTCCCTTCAGATCCTGGAAGGCTGCTCCAAGGTCTCCCTGGAGCCTTCTCTTCTCCAGGCTGAGCAGCCCCAGCTCTCTCAGCCTGTCCTCACAGCAGAGGTGCTCCAGCCCTCTGAGCATCTTGGTGGCCTTCCGCTGGGCCTGTTTCAACAAGTCCATGTTCTTCCTCTGGTGAGGACTCCACAGCTGGGCACAGGACTCCAGGTGGGATCTCACAAACAGGACAAGCACACAGGGCTTCTCCCCAGGACACTCTCCAAGCCTCCAACGAGCTGCATTTTTTAGACTTCCTAAGGCAGAACTGGGACTGGTTATTTAACAGCCATTGATGGAGTCTTCTCCCATTCATTAGTTCCAGTGGTTTTTGAATCTCTGTAAACTTTTAGCATCCATAGCAGCTCCTGCAGCAAGGAATTGCACAGGTTAATTGTACGGGTTATGAAGAGCACTTTCTTTTGAACCTGGCTCCTGGTCTTTTCATGTGATGCCCCATTATTTTCATACCAAAAGAGTCCAACAGTCAATCCCTATTCATGACTCTTAAGATATTTTTCATATCACCCTTTGGCTGCCTCTTTTCCAGCCAGAAGAGTATTAGTGCAGTTTTTGTTCCTTGTATGAAACACATCTTACGCTTTTTCTCATCGTCATGGTCTTCTCCAAACTAATACAGCTACATCTGGGACTGAGGAATGGAACTTCACACAGTTCAACATGCAGCTGTGATTTCTACAGGTGCTTAAAGATAATCTCTGTTTCATTCTCTCTTTTTTTTTTTTTTTTCATTCCTACTATTAACCTTTGCCTTCATGACAACCATCAAGCACTAAGCTGACACTTGCATGGAACTACCTATTATAACCACTGTTTCCAAGTGGTAAAAGACAACTTGGAGCCCATCACCTTAGTGTAAAGAAATTACTGATTTTCTATACACATCTCCTCAGAGTATTTAGCCTCATGAGATTCTTCTGCAGTGCTTCATGGCTGACCTTTGTCTTCAGTACTCCAAACCAGTTAAGGAATTGGAAAGCTCTAAAACATCACTGAGAATGTTTCTGAGCTCTTGGAGTCCAGAGAAAAACTGGTGTCTCAGCAGCCACCTTCCAGTGACTTTAAAGAAGGGTTCACATGCACAGTCAATAGCTCAACAACATCACCCTCCACAGCTCTGGGTGAAGACCATCTGATCTGGTAACAGATCATATTAATTTTGTCTGTCTACAGCACCATCTCATCTACAGATGTTTCAGCCTTGAGACAGAGAAAAGCACGAAAAGAACTGTGTTTATTCTTCTGCTGTGAGTTGAGCTGCCCTAAGTGCATCTTTTAGACTCCAGTCTGTTAAAGGTGCTACAGGTTGTCAGATGAGGTTTCTGCTTCTAATTTGACTGAACAGAATCTATTATTGGGATTTTTTATCATTTTCAAGTTATTTCTGCTTTCCACTTTTCACTGTGCTTTTGCATATTTTTAGTTTGTTCTTCTTTCTTCTCATTTTACCCTTAATTTTTTTGCTTTCATATGCTTTCTTACCCTTGTGTTTACATATGCTGCGAGCCTTCCAGCATGACACAAGTATTTTTTGAGAGGTACATTTGATCTCGATTCCCACTGTATTGTCCTTGAACACTGTCATGCCAGCTGCAAGGATATAACTGTGAGTTGCTCCTCTCAGCTTCATTTAAACAGCCTTCCTCAGTTTCCCCTAACTCCCCTTTCTGAATTAAAACGCAGTGGGTTTGGCCTCTCTCTCAACATCTCTGCAGGAACAAGATACGTTATTGTCACTGTGAGGGAGCAGCTTCTCAAAAGCAGGATTTAGAATGAGGTCCTGAACCGCCAGCTCCCTGAAGGGACCAGCTGCAGCTGAAGCTCCTGTCCTGGTTTGAGGTAAAACGGACCAATTTTCTGGTTTACAATTTTACTTTTCTAGCTGGGCCTCTTCTAACTCGCTAAACTCTGAAATTAACAGCACATTGTTCAGAAACTCTTCACTCTCCCAGTGGTAAGACCTGATGACACCAAGGGATAGTGCAGAGAGGCCCTGGCTTATCCTTATTGTCAGAACAACCAAGGGCAGAGAATTCAGTTATTTGCCCTGTTGGAGGGTGGGAAGCAGAAAAGTGTTGAGGGGTCACACCTGTGGGGAGGAGGGGACAGGACAGGGGACCCCAAACTGACCAACTGGGGTATTCCATCCCATCCACATCATGCTCAGTATAAAAGCTGAGGGACCAAAGGGTCAACTCTCTTCCTTCAGAGGCCAACATCTACGGAGGATCCTGTCTGCTTGTCTGCCTTTGAGTCCAGTCCATGTGTTCCTGACTCCAGAGCTGGAATCCAGCTCCTTTTGATCACAGTCTGGGACTTCTCCTGATGCCTGCTGGCAACATGATCGTCGTCCAGGAGCCTGATATGGTTTTGTATATATTGTACCTATTTCATTACTTTCTTCTTACTTTAGTATTAATACTTAATTAAAGTAGTTTAGTTCATTCTAAACTTGTAAATCTCCTTACCTTTTCCTCTCCCTTCTTTCTGGGGGGAGGAAGGGTCATCTGTCAATCTGGTTTTGGTAAATTTGGCTGAAACCATGACAGCTCCCTGTAACTGCTGCATTCCCTGCCTCCTTATCTCCCCCAGCCCATACAAGTTACCAGCCTCCAGGTGGAAGGTTCTGCAATATCACATGGACCCAGGATGTTCTGCTCAGGTGTCTTCAGCAAGAGAAAAGCTACTGCTGATTTTGTCAGAGAAGGCTCAGCAGGGACCTGCCCCACAGGCACTCTTCAGTCTTTGTTTTATGGAGAAGACAACTATAGAAGAGGCAGCCAGTGACAGGGTGTGAAGACATGGGCTGGAACCAACTCAGGCCACAACTAGGTGCAACTGTCAGCGGCACATGGCGATTTCTCAACCAAGATACTACAAAAATTACTTTGGCATAGGGCTTGTAGGAGCTGCATGTTTTACAAGCCCATGAGGCTTGTCCATCACTCAAATCAGGTATCTCCATCTCTCGTGGAGGCATGCACTTTGTACAAAGTTTACAAACAACAGCTTTTGGTACAGACATCTTACTCTTGAGAGACAGAGGTCAGACGTCCTCTGAAGGAGATAATGGAAAGACTAGATGATCATGGAGAAGAATGGAGGAAAGCTAAGTGTTGATGCCAGGCAACAGCCTAAACCATTTTGTCCATCCATAGTGATCAAGAAGACCACATACAGAAAACCAGCAAGAATAAATATTGTTCTGAGCAAAAAGGAAGATGAAAATGATAAAAGATAAAAGAAAGACACTTTGGAGAGTAGATGAGTAGTAAAAAATAGCCGAGTGGAACTATATGACCTGAGGCATCTTACGCTTACATGAATGAGAGCAGATGAAACAGAGGGTGACAGGGAGGACAGAGATGTTTTTCTGGCCTGAGGCAAATATTTGGAGAGAACTCTCTGGCGTTGACATCCAGGGACATACGTGCACCCACAGCATGGCTGCTAATGAGGAGTATCGTTCAATTAGACATTTATGGAACAAAGGAATAACTGAGGTACAGCATGACAAGTGGAAGAGGGGGAACTCTTCCTTATCTCTTCAGGATATTTGTGAGGTTCCACTTATTTTGGAATAAAACTGCCTCAGTAAATAAAAACTATTAAGATAATTTTGCAAGTAACGTGATTCAAGACTGAGGCAGTCACAGATCCCCGTGTCAGCCCTCTTACTGCTTCCCACCACAGGCAATACAGGGCTTGTGGAGGTGTATTTCTGTGCTGGATGGTGTCTAAAGTGTGTTTAAAGGGTCTAAACGGTGTCTAAAGGGTCAAGGTGTCTAACTTGCTGAGTATTAACCCTCAATTCCCTCTGATATCCAGGAAGTTACAGAAATTGTAGCAATGCATACTCTGTTATTGACTTTTTTACCCCTAGAGATGTTCCCGATATTTAAACAACCTGGAAGCAACAATTTTGTGCAGGATCCTCCAGAAAATTCAACTACTGCGAGAACCAAGGTTCTCCATTCATCACCTACATCTCCTTAATTTGTCATTTCTGCTCTACCACGTGGCAATCGCCCCACGTCCATTTTCAGACAACATCTTCACTGCACTGGCTATGCTTTGTTAGTGGCCTCTGTAAGGGAAAACACAAACCACTTCATGTCCATAATTGGACTGAAGGGCTCTTTGTTCTTCATACCTGGGTCCAATTCAATCCCAATGTCTTTCTCTTCCAGTTTCCCCAGTGCGGGTATTCCCTCTACAACCACGCATTGGCCATCTTGAGCAAATCCACCTTACTGGACAAACAACCCATGGAACAACAGCTGCTGAAGTGGTTTAGAAGTAGAAAGTCTAAATTCTATTCTTCTGTGGAAAATTGAACTAGAACTCACATCCTTTTTGTCAAAACAATAACAAATCTAATTCCCAAACTGCCGTACTTACATTCAGAATTAACACGTCCTCGTGTTATGTCCTCATAACTGAACTTGGTAAAAACTTAGCATTTGTTTCATAGAGTTGATGGCCAGAGGAATTAATTCAACTACTTAGTTGGAATTTCTTACATGGCAACCCATTAAGTTGCTGCCCCTGTCCTGATCCTGAGCACAGGGACAGGCATCAGGGTAACCCGTCTGATCACTGGGGACCAAGTTCCTGAGATGGAGAGCAAATGGGAAGATCAAAGGGCCCCTAAATGCCCTTAACTAGTCCCTTTAGGCTGAGGGAAGTGACAAGGTGAGAATACATCCGTTGGTCTGGGCAGATGAGTCATCTCCCAAACTGCAGAGGAAGAGGATACACACCCAAAATTTCAGATAATTTGAACGGGGTGGCTGCAGGGGGAAAGAGAGTCTTTCACCGAAATCTGCCGATCTGTCCCGTCTTGTGCGTGGGACTAACTCACCCAACCCGAGCATATTGGAAACTACATATTCTCTACCACCTTTGAACGCTGACCTGTATGTTTTACCACCTTGTTTTGCAGTAAGGCTGATCTCTGATGCTCCGGAAAAGAAAAAAAAGAAAAAAGGTAAAAAACAAAAAAGGTGACAAGGTCCCAAGACAACTCTTGGCCCGCCTGACCCGTGCTGGCAGCAGGCCTGAAGCTCCGAAGCATGAGATGTGATTACGATTCCTTAATGCAGACTGAAAGTGTTATGGGCAAATGAAAGGTGGAACAATGCTTCCTGTTCTTCACAGCTGGTGAAATAAGTGGGTATTAAAGTAAAAATAAAATCACAGAACTCAAAAGACCACCATGGCCATCCACGCCACTTAGATCTACTTTACACCCTTTCCTCCTGTTTATATCTCAAGACCTAGAACGGAGGAAAGCCCAGAAGGGTGATAAAACATGAATGTGCATTGCTCGAGTGTGATGTATAGCCCTAAACGGAGGTTCAGCTTGCAACTCTGCTTTGTTCCTAAACCAAAATTTCATGTATTTGACTCTTGCAATCCCTGCAATGCAGACCTTTATGATACTGAAGACAGACAGACCTGAAGATCAAACTACACTGTGCTTACTTTTAAGGTGGTATGTTTTTTTTTTTTCCTTTTAGGTTAAAACTTCATTGCTTTCAGACTAAGCAAAATTTTAGGGGAAAGTCCACAGAAAGCTTTCAGACATGTTTGAGAGCTCTATGCACGGAAAAATACAGAGATATATCAAAATGCACGTCAACTTTTGTCCAAAATAAAGTTGAATACAACAGAATTCTCTTTGATCATAGATAGTTTGTGGCATTTGTACGACTTTGACAATTCTGAAAGTTTTCTTTTCAAATTAATGAATTCACACACATTCAGAATAGCCTTCTGTAACCTGTAGGGAACACCTGCCAAACCTTTAGTTTGATGGAGGCACAGAACAAAAAGCAGTTTTGCTAAGGGTTCAGAACTATTTCAGTCCTAAGCCCAGCCTGACTACAACCAACAGGAACTGCTGAGGCTCGTGTCCCATCTCCTTCAATCACAGAGTCATAGAATGGTTAGAGTTAGACATTCAAGATCATCCAGTTTCAACCCCCCTGCCCTGGGCAGGGACACCTCCCACCACACCAGGTTACTCCAAGCCCCATCCAGCCTGGCCTTGAACCCCTCCAGGGATGGGGCAGCCACAGCTTCTCTGGGCAACCTCTCCCAGCGTCTCACCATCTTCGCACCAAAGAAGTTTTTCCTAATATCTAATTTAAATCTCCCCTCTTCCAATTTAAAACCATTCCCCCTTGTCCTGGTACTCCACTCCCTGACCAAGAGTCCTTCTCCAGCTCTCCTGGAGCTCCCTTCAGATCCTGGAAGGCTGTTCCAAGGTCTTCCCGGAGCCCTCTCTTTTCCAGGCTGAACAGCCACAGTTCTCCCAGTCTGTAATCTCACCCCTCTGCCAGCTTCTCTTGGGGAAATGTCCACTTGCTCCTGGGACATGTTCCAGGACAGGGGTGCTTGCCCAGAAGTCCTCTGTTGACCATCACTCACTCCAGCCCTGTTGATTTACCCTCCTGACCACGTATCTCTGCTCAGCTGCAGTTGGGTTTGTTCCTCCCATTTAATGCTGTCCCATGTAACTACTCGGGCCTATAGTCCTGCAATCTTTTAGTACTAAAAATCTTTGAGTCTATGCCTACATGTGTCATAAATGATTCTACTGGGACAACAACCAGCACCACATGGTGCACTGAAGGGCTGGAATATTTAAGTTTAAAGTCCTTCCAACTCATTCTTAAACAGAGATCAGTTTCTTGCCAAATGTTTTCTGTATCAGCAACGGAGAGGAGACACCACGCAAAGCTCCAGCTCAGCCTCTGCATATGCTCAGGAGAGGGATGGAAGCTCAGAAACAACTTTTTCCAGCAGACCAACTTGAGCTGAAAGTCCCTAACCCTGCATCCGGATTTTAACAGCTCATCTTTCAGGGAGACTTAAATGCTGAATGAATAATAATCCTAACACCACACTACCCTCTGCTGCAGGTTGTACTACACACTATGCCAATCCTACAATAATGCTATAGGCCCAATTTTCGAAAGATCTTTTTGACTCAGACTGTCTCCTGAACACTACCAGTGTCTGAACAGGGTTCCTGCTGCCTTTGATTCAATGCTGTGTGTTTCCCGACCCCAATTTAACTTTTCTGAGCGGTATCCATGGCATGTCCAAAGATGCATTTTTCAGGCTGTGAGAGTGATTTGAATCCCTGTTTCATAGAATCATAAAATGGTTAGAGTGGGAAAGGACCTTAAAGATCATCCAGTTCCAACCCCCCTGCCCTGGGCAGGGACACCCCCACCACACCAGGTTGCTCCAAGCCCCATCCAGCCTGGCCTTGAACCCCTCCAGGCATGGGGCAGCCACAGCTCCTCCAGGCAAAAGAATTTCACTTTAGTGCAATTTCCCATTCTAAAGGTTAGTGTCAGAGTTCCCCTTTTTAGTACCTAGGCACTGAATTTTATTATGCTGGAGTCAATACAAGCGGCTCAATTATTGCGAGCTTTGGAGGCAGTTCTTGCACGTTGCTTAGCACTAAGTCAAGAATATTTTTCTGTGTACTCTAGCACTCGCTGTTCCAAGAGGCAGAAATTGCTGCTTTGAACTGACTCTCATTGTGCTATCTGACCAGTTTATTCACAGGTAATTTAAGTCTCCATTATCATTGGGTTAGACTTTCCCTCTTCTTTGATCTCTGTCAACATTATGCACTCAACATCCTTTTGTTGATCCAGGAGCCAGCAGTATAGAACACTACTAATATATTTACTTTCTTATGGGTTGGGAGCAGTAACCCTCTATAAGCAGTTAAGTAGGTGATTACAGTTCTCCAATGGCACTACTCGTTGCAAGGAGTGAAACACACTCCATTTTCAGGACGATCTTGTTGGGCTCCCTTTTAGCAATTTCAAAGGGTTCATTACCATTGGTGCTACAAACACACACCACGCTGCTATTCTGAATATATCTACCGTGGATTTTTAGCCTCTGAATCGGACACAACACTGAAAAAATGATGATTCAGGATCTTCCTCTAATTCTCGCTTGCTCCCCCCTAAATAGAAGATTGACTTAAGAAATAAGGGATTTTTTTTAAAGTGAGGAGAGAAGAAAGAGAATAGTCCTTGCTTTTGGAGTCCAGAGCCTTCAGGGAGCTTGCTCTATGTTCTCAGGGTTTCTTCCTGCACTCAACGGGTAAACAAAAGTTGACTTTCTCCTACAATCACCTAACTGTGTAACCGCTGAGACCATATGAGAATGAAACAAAGTATTGTGAGACCTGCAATAAAATAACTCACGTTGGGAAACCTGATTTATATACTCTCGCCTGCTGAATAAGACTGTTCAGCTGTTCTACCCTTCTGTATGGTTTTTCTACATGTAGGCATGTAAAGCCATCCGTGATTGATGATTGTTTTGCCTTTTCTAAGGTAAATACAGTAGTTTGAGTTTACCAATCTCTTTTTAAGTATCATTGTTTGGGACTTCTCAAAGTTTTAACATTATTTCCAAAATACTAGCCCTAAAACTAGAGAGTGTCCCGATCCCGGCCACACCACATATACCGACAGCATCACCCTTTCCCTTGTATACAAGATTGGGGTTATACACACTCAAATGAAAATATGATCATGATCAATATTAATTATGCATATACACTTGTAGATACACTACTGGAAAAACAACCCCCACAGCGATTGCTGAACTATTTCTCATATAGAAAGTTTTCTTCTTCCACACTAAGATTTGCACCTGAATTCTGTTGACACTCAATTTGGCAAAATCTTAAATCTCCCTCTCTCAAGTCTCCATGGCAGCTCTCTCCTTTCCTTCCCAAGATGTTCCATCTTTTCCTACCTATATTCAAGCCAACATCACCAACATCGCCAGCAAGTGGGGACCGCGGCACAGGCAAGGAGGAAACAAAAATTTATTCCTCCAAAGTTGGCTAACAGAACAGCAAAAACATCACAAGGCAAGGCTGTTAAAAATGGCACAAGCAGTCATGTTGAAGGAAGTTTTATCTGCTCAAAGCCACGGGAGTTGCAGTTCAGAGGATGCGCCGAGTCCCCAGCTGCTTGTGGGTTGCCCAGTTTCAGTTAAGATACAAATATGTTCTTTCCAGCCTCTTTGTCTGAAAGAACTGATTCTTCCAGATCTTCACTCATGACACCCCACCTGGAGTCCTGTGCCCAGCTGTGGAGTCCTCACCAGAGGAAGAACATGGATCTGGTGGAACATGTCCATCAGAGGGCCACCAAGATGCTCAGAGGGCTGGAGCACCTCTGCTGTGAGGACAGGCTGAGAGAGCTGGGGCTGTTCAGCCTGGAGAAGAGAAGACTCTGGGGAGACCTTGGAGCAGCCTTCCAGGATCTGAAGGAAGCTCCAGGAGAGCTGGAGAGGGACTCTTGGTCAGGAAGTCTAGTGACAGGACAAGGGGTAATGGTTTTAAATTGGAAGAGGGGAGATTTAGATGAGATATGAGGAAGAACTTTGCTGAGGGTGGTGAGGCACCGGAAGAGGTTGCCCAGAGAAGCTGTGGCTGCCCCATCCCTGGCGGGGTTCAAGGCCAGGCTGGATGGGGCTTGGAGCAACCTGGTGTGGTGGGAGGTGTCCCTGCCCAGGGCAGGGGGGTTGGAACTGGATGATCTTTATTCTCTATTTATACTCTATGATCTGATTCTATGATTCCCTCCTTTAGACAGGGCCGTTTTCTCACTTCCCTGGGACCTTTTCCAGAGGCAGGCCAGGCCACTGCAGAAAGCTCTGCAGAGCTTGAAACTTCCAGCCCTTTGGAAACTGCAAACTAGTTCACACCAGCGCTTCTCCCATGTTAGGCAACAATTAATGCTTGGAACATATGCCACCTGAACAAGCTCGAGCTGTGCACAAGCCTGAAGATGATTTCTGTAAGAAGTCTAAGGTGTTGGTTTTTTTGACCTATAAAGTCTTAAGTGGCTCTGCCTACTTGAGAAATTCCTCTCCCTTTGCATCATCCTGCATCATGCAGAGTGCCAGCCGGAATGCTGCCTGGGATCCACCAAAAGGGGCAGGCGACAGGCAGGTCTCGGGCTCACCCACCGCTGGCCAGTGACCCGAAAAACTGAAAATCCAGAGATTTCCCAGAAGAACGATCTGGTCACAGGGGAAAGGGGTGCAAGGAGGAATTCCCACACTGGTGTTATATTATTCCAGGCAAATGAGCTATTTTTCAAGTGAACTTCTAAGTGTAACACACTATGATCAAAGTTCGTTTCCGCCGGTGATCCTGGAGAAGACAGCAGGGAGAAATGAAACCAAGAAAATATTCTGTCAGAAGCACACTTGGTGAGGCACCATCACTTAGATGCAGGATTTTCTCTATTAAACAAAGAAAGTCTTCCTAAAAATGCATTGACCAGAACACTATGAAGTTAATTATAAGTTAAAGAGAACTTTTCTGGACTATAGGGCCAGCTCTGCACCACCGCTCCTTGAGCAAATTCGTTGCTCCACTGAGCTACAGGAGCATTGTTTGGAGCCAGGAATGGGCCAGTCGCTCTCCTCTCCGAGCTGAGCTCTGCAGCTCTTGCTCCTGTGATTGATAGGTGTGGGAAGGCATCTGACACAACCAAGAGGACCCATCCGAAAAAGGGGTAAAAACTAGACCCCTTCACCCATTAACTGTAAAGGCAATTATGCGACATATCTAAATTACACAGAAAGAACCAATTGTGAGGGTAAGTGTGAACAGGCTGAAGTCAATCTCAAGCAGAGTCCCAGTGACATCAAAGTGACCTATCGCTTTGTGAGACTGGGATGTTGACAACCACATGCGAAATGAGATGTCCCAGTAAAGCCTAATTCAGGTGCATTTCATATCTGACTACCTACACGCCACCTAAAAAATAGTTCCTCACATTAATTTCACATTTATTTTGTACCTTAACAATTACGGCTCCATTTCCCAATTTGTTTTTCCGGAGGCAGGATCCCGCTGCAGGATGGGGACCCAAACCATTTGAAATGGCATTTTACATTCCCAGTTCCAACAGGCAGCAGCAGAAGTATAAACCACAGCACAGGCCACAGAGGAGGGACCACAGGTACACCCGGAGCCTGGCAGCGGGCAGACATCCCGCTGCAGAAGGCACAGCCTGACACCACCACACCACCCCCACCCCCGGCCCCGATCCCGAGGCTGCCATGGGAAACCAGCCCTGGATGATTTTCCGCATGGGATTCAGTGGGATACGCAATAGGAGCGATCACCTGCGCGCACACGCGGGCGGAATCAAGGCCTCAAAACACACCCGGGGCGGCCAGTGCCTGCGCACACAAACGCACCAGATTAGATTAGCCTTTCCCCAACCCTCTCCGTCTGGAGGACGGGTTTTCAGGGATTGAATTCCATCTGTAAACCTCGTCGCTGTTCGCTGGTCCAAACACGGCCTCCTTGGAGCCACTGCCACGGCCACTTTGGTTAAAAACACATCCCCAGGCACCGGGGGTGACCGTCCCCGCCGTTCCAAAAGGGCCACGTTCTATCCTTTGCGCTGGGTTGCGACACTGCTGTAGTTTTTGTAAGGAATAAATATTGACTTTCCCGGACATTGCCTCACGACAGAACAGGACCTTGAGTACATTTGTCTAAGGTATGTTGTTTTTTTTAGCCTGGTAATATAATTTTATAGCACGGCTTTCGTTCAGGGTGGTTCAAAAGACAGAGAAAACCAGGCTTTTATAAACGTCACAAATTGCCCATTTTCATTCTCAGACAGGTGACCACGTTCTAAAGTTGACTCAACTGTATTTCTTTTCATATAAGGAGACTATTTGAAATTTACTACTTTTAATTTAAGTTTCCAAGCTGCAAATTTAATTAATATTACAACATGCCACACTTGGGAAGTCAAGACTGGAAAAAGCCATGCAAAAATTAAGATTTACTATTAACACAGGCTATTTTTTGTTACTTTTTTATTCACCAGAATAAAGCTCGTGGCAGCCAAGCAAATCACCAACAGAAGCGAGAGGAGGAAGCAGCGGGTCTCAAGAAACTGAGCTGAAAACTCAGGGTGGGCAGGAGATGGGGCTGTTCACCGAGTAGCTCAGCTTTGCCCCAGCAGCATCTGCACCTCATGGGAGATGTTCAGATGCTTCCTCCTACAGAAAGGTCAGAAACCAGCATTCATTTCACTTCTAAAAACACAGGGTGGTGACCCCACAGGAACCAACGTAGGGGGAAAATTCAATTCTCAGGCACAGGCAATACCCGAGGCAAGAACTAACAGGGTCAGTCATTCCGGTGGGCAAAGTCTGGATCTGTATTTCAGCTGTCCCAGAACCCCAGCTATCAGTAGACAACTTCAGCAAAAAAGAATAAAAACCTGATGTTTTCCATCAGATGTTTAGTGTCTCAAACATGTGACTCGACACACTCAGCTTCGTAACACCAATCAACCGACGGATCAACGGAATCAATCCGGAATCAACGGATCAACCGACCACATCCAAACTTCCACATGAAAGCAAGCACACGCCACAGATCGCGACCCAACGAGGATCAACCATTTGCAGGATCCCTCCTGCCTCCGAACAGCGCGTGGGGCCGGGGAGCAGGAGCACAAAGAAATGAAACGTGCAGGTGGACAGCTCACCTAAAAAACGCCTGGTCACTTCAATTACAAATCTGTGGTCGGGAAATAAAATCAAAGGCATTGCTCTGGAGCTGGAGCAGCCAGGAGAGGGGAGGGGGGGAAAGCATCGGAGTGGCGCAGATGGGGTTGGATAAAATAAAGGCAGCTCTTACCTGGAGCAGTTTCCCTTCGGCCGGAGTCACCTCGGCAACGTTGGCAAACTCCCCTTCCAGTATGATGGGCTCCACTTTCAAGGGGATGACCCTGATGATGGCTTTCTGGGCCGCCGACCTCTCCGACTCCACCGCCGCGGCCAGCGCCAGCCCTGTCTGGCCCAGTCCTGCCTGCAGGGTCGCCATGAGCAGCCAAGGCCAGAGGAGAGCCAGCTGCAGCGGGGGGCCAGCACTCATGCTACCAGCTGCAGCAGCGGGCTCCGGCCACACATACCGCTCCGGAACGCGTCCTCACCCTGCGGCGGGCTCCAGCCGTGGGGCAAAACTCCTGGGGTGTCCGAGAGTGAGGTCCCAGCCACAGGAAAATAGGAGAGAGAGGAGAAGGGGGGCCCCAAGCACCGCCAGCACTGCTTTACTGGGCAACTTCTCCAGTTCTCGCCATCATCATTCCTCTTCCTCGGTGCCACGTGCTCAAAGACCGCTGGGAGCTCAAAGGCATATTTTAAACAAACAAACTGGGGTGGAAAAAAAAAAATATCCTAAGTTATGAGTCCCTCCTCTGGCAGATAAATCCGGAAAGATCAGTGAAACGGGTTGCAAGCAAGAAATCAGTTCAGATCTCCAGGAACACCAGGGAGCCTCCGGAACTCGTCAGTGCTGCAGAACCGAGGCACAGGGAGATCTCCCCACGGACACGGTGCCCTCGTGTCTCCTGCCCAAGAGTCAGGAAGATCCACATCCATCTCAAACAGCCTCTGCAGACACCTCACCTTCCTGCCAGCATTTCCCACAGCATAAGCTCAAGCTCTCCGGTGTCGGCTGCAATTGCCAGTATCCTCTTCGAAATTATGCAGGAGGTATCTCTTGAATTCACGGTGAAAAGAAAGTTTGCTCCTGGACTGTTCTCTTCCAAGCTGAGTTGATCTCTTCCATCCTCCCTGTGCCAGCAGTGCTTCATTCACGGTCAGAGATCAGCTTTACTTTTCTCCTCGCAATCCACGTTCAGAGTCTGACTCTGGGTGCAGTTCTGGAGGTTAACTAAGAAAGCACGGAGCTTCTCTTCATAGTTTCAAGTTCCCAGGAAATAAAAAAAGTCCCAAAACACTTCAAAAGCTTTAGATACCAAGCCAAACAGGTATCAAGAAAAAAAAAAAAAAAAAAAAAAGTTGGAGCATATCTGGTTTCTCTCGCACTATTTCTGTGCACGCCTGAGTTCCGGTATGACCACTTCCAAGCTCACATTAAGGAGATCCAGACTAAAGGCCCCACAAAATAAAATATAAAGTTCCATGGTCTGCCCAAAGGCCACAAGAGACGTGCTGAGGAGCCTTCATAACTGGGAGAACCTGGGCAGAGGAGATTTCCAGTTAAAACCAAAGTTATGGTGATCACACAGCTCCAAAGAGAAAAAGTGATTTTTTTTTTTAATATTTTTTTTTAAGGATAAAAGATCTGCAAACCTGTGAGGCAGGGTGTCTGCTGGAGTCCGCGGAGGCCGGGGTGGATGGAAACGCTGCTGTAAATCCCAGGCAAAAGTTACTTCCAGTAGCTTAAGAAAACCATGTGGGTCTGATGATGTTTGACGTTGGTGTTTTGGGGAAGAAAAAAAAAAAATATAATTTTGGTCCTTAGAATTAAAAAAATACTGAAAAAAAAAAGAGAGCGAAATAGCTGTGAGGTCTTGCAGCCGTGCAGCAGGCAGGTAGGTGCGAGTGGAGCTCCACGGCCCGAGAGAGAATCCAGCAAGATCAAAGGCAGAAAATTACTGCAGACAAGAGAGCTCCCGGGGCAGGCATGGCTGAGAATGAAGTGTCCGCATGGAACCTACAGACCTGAGCGAGAACCCCAGAAACACTCAGGGAAGGCGGGAAATAATAATAATAATAAAAAAATAAAGTTAAAAAACAAGCTCCTTGGAAATACCCTCTCTGTCTCGGCGCAGTCACCGGCTCCAAAGGCTGGGAGCACGAAGGGAAGGAAAACCTGNCTGGAATTCAAGCCGCCTTCTCCTCTGCTGTCACCTCGGGACACAGCCATCCCCTCGCCCTGAGGTGCGGCTGGACACCTGCGCCCCGGCCGTGATGGAGGGGGCGTCCCGGGGGAGCTCAGAAATCCATGGAAAACCAACAGGGTTGGAGGTCGCTCACCATCACTCCTGTGCCCTCAGCCAGCTGATTCATAGAATCAGAATGGTTTGGGTTGGAAGGGACCTCAAAGATCATCCAGTTCCAACCCCCCTGCCCTGGGCAGGGACACCTCCCACCACACCACATTGCTCCAAGCCCCATCCAGCCTGGCCTTGAACCCCTCCAGGGATGGGGCAGCCACAGCTTCTCTGGGCAACCTCTTCCAGTGCCTCACCACCCTCACAGCAAAGAATTTCTTCCTAAGATCTAATATAAATCTCCCCTCTTCCAATTTAAAACCCTTCCCCCTTGTCCTGTCACTCCACTCCCTGAACAAGAGTCCCTTCTCCAGCTCTCCTGGAGCTCCCTTCAGATCCTGGAAGGCTGCTCCAAGGTCTCCCCGGAGCCTTCTCTTCTCCAGGCTGAACAGCCCCAGCTCTTTCAGCCTGTCCTCACAGCAGAGGTGCTCCAGCCCTCCCAGCATCTTCATAGCCCTCCACTGGACCCATTCCCACAGGCCCATGTTCTGTCTCTGTTGAAGACTCCAGAGCTGGACACAGGACTCCAGGTGGGGTCTCACAAGAGCAGAGCAGAGGGGTGAGGACCAAACCAATCCCTGGAATCACTCCACAGAAATAAAAAGTTTACAAAAATGAAGAATTTTGGTCCATTTTTTTAAACTCGTCCCTGGGGTAACGGTCATTTGTTGGTAAAAGTGTCCACAAAAAGTACTGAAAACACGAAGCATTGTTTTCAATTATGAGACTATGTTATTGGTAATTTAAAACACAGAAATAATATAAACGAAACACCCATTTTAGTTTAAAAGTTTAATTTATTTCAGAGTACTGCCTAAGCAGGGGTACAAAAGAACAATCACAAGGTTAACAGAATCCTACTCTCTTCCCATTAATAAGAACACAGTTAAAAACATCTCATTACAGAAGTTACTTTTCCTGACTTACGTATCACTGTCTGAACTACATCCACTGAGCATTCCATCTCCAGGTACCTGAGACTTGGGAGGCCTTTTGCAATATTCTGCTGATTTCCTCAAGCAGCAAGTGCCCTGTGTCCCAGCAGGTCGCTGAGCTGGGTAAGGATAATTCAGAAGTTTACATGCATCTGCACTGAAAGTGCTGCACTGCAGGAGATCCAGCCCCAGAACCTTTTAAAATTAGCATCTTAAAAAAATCGTAATACTAAGATTTCACCATTTGTCTTTAGAATCATTGAGCATTAAGACACTAAGGCTTCAGCCTCCAAAAGTCTCAAATCTTTTGGTGGTAAAGAGGAGCAGGAAAGGCAAGCTAAGAAGTTCCCTTTGTGTTTTGTTTGAACTGAAGAGGTAGCAGCTGCAGTTCGCTGAGGCTGAGCTGTGATCTCCACCTCCTCACACCAGGAAACCAGGGAGGAGCAACACTCAGTTCCTACCGATGGCACAGGCAGACACAGACCGTCCGCTACCGCCACGGCCCTGAACGCTCTGGAGCCACCTCAGCTGGGGAGCCCCAAACCAGACCCGGGGGATAAAGCTGCAGCGATGCCACAGAGCATCTTTCCCTTTTATCTACCCGTACACTCCCCAAGAATGCTTTCCACAGTGTTTCAGTTGAGGAGGAGGATTTGAATGTGAAGTATCCAGCCTTCCACGCCCACGTCACCCGCACTCACCCATGTAACATGAGATGAAAAACAGCAAGTGGCAGGACAGTGCGGATGGTGACACCCTCACAGCATCCTTGGATGAGATTTGGCAAGTTTGGACTCTTGGTGAGTCATTAAAGGTTTTGCCTTGGTTCATCCTGAGGACACTGCTCTGCGCTCACTTAGGACAACCCCACCATGGCCAGAAGGTACCCAAAGCTCCCAACTGAGGTGGTCCCGATAAATTCTCTCTGCTCCTTTCTTGTGCATTTTGCTCAGGGCTGGCTCTAACTAATTATAAGAGAAGTATGAATATGCATGAAACAATTACATTTATGTTTTGAATGCTCTTCCACGTGTATTTATTTCTCTGACACCACAAACGCAGCAGGTGCCCTCTTCATCCTTCGAACAGTATTTTAACATAAATATAATTGCAGAGCTCTTAAAAACTAAAGATCTACTATCGATATAAATAGAAGCATATTTTAAAAATCTACTATTGATATAAATATGATATTTTAAAAATCTACTATCAATATAAATACAATCATATTTTTAAAATCTACTGTTGATATAAATAGAAGCATATTTTAAAAATCTACTATTGATATAAATACAATAATATTTTTAAAATCTACTGTTGATATAAATACAAGCATATTTTAAAAGTTACAAATGTATTTTTAAGACCTACTTGAAACAAAGTACTAAACTAAGAAATAACTTATTGTTACAGATACCACTAAATAACTTCTCCTTACAGATACCACTAGAATCAAGGGGAAATGAGAAAACAGCAGAATTCCCCATCAGTGCAGCAGATGAGCAGCTGCTGTCCGTGACGCGTACCCCCAGCGAGGACACACTTGCTGCTGAAACAGGGCATGGGTTTAGGAAGGAAGAGCATTTCCTGGTTAATCACTCAGAAAATTAGCTCATCTTTCCCATAGCTGCTCTCCTCAAATCCCTGACCCATTCAGACCTGGAATCTTGTGACTTTCCTGCGCTTTTGTTTCATACCCAATTCCCAGTAAAGGGCCACAGTGTAACTTCAGGCAAGGACAGTGAGAGCCCCAAACACCATCTCTGCTGGGTACACTGTAGCTTCCAACAACGGTACATCCAAAGATGACAAATACAGCACTAGAAACAATTTGCTTCCCCCTAAGAAACTTTGGAGAAGGTTTTTAAGGTTTTCTGTTTACAAAAAGCTCAGACTTTCCAGGTCTGAAGGTTACAAGCAGCTAAGAAATGACATCATAAAAAATACTCTGACCACTATACGCTATAGAACTTGACAGGAAGAAAATTCAGTGGAAGAGGTGTGAGAAAGTCCTAATATCCTACTCATCAAATGCAAAAAAAAAGAAGTGTGGTTTTTTTGAGGTTTTTGGTGTTTGTTTTTTTTTTTTGGTTTTTTTTTTTTTTTTTTTTTTTTTTTTTATTCCCCNTTTTTTTTAAATGCCCCAAAGCGTGCAGAGCTCTGAGCCAGAGCCCAGCTGGCAGCTGCTGCACATTTTCACATACTTGTCGCTCACTTCTCACTCTCTTGTTTCTTCCTCCAGGAGGCGCCTCCGCTTGGGGGCTCCGGCCTCCAGCAGAAGGAGATCTAGGAAGGAAAGGGAACACCGAGTGAGGAGCAGCCCTTTCACAGCGCAGGCAGCGGCTGTGCTTCCAGCAGGGACTACGCAATACGGTTTGAAAGGCAGATTCTAACTGGAGAATTTGAGGCCTCCTGTCTAAAGAACAGGAATTATCTTCATGTTGCAAAACTTTAAGTATAAACCACAACCGAACTGAATCATAAGAAAAGCGCCCCCATTCTTCAAGATACATTGTTTCTATGTGCACTCACTTCCATAGACACCAACTGCCAAATACTAATGACTCTAAAATCCTGGCAGGATCTACAAAAATGTCCCTTCTCCTTCATAGAATCATAGAATGGTTAGAGTTGGAAGGGACCCCAAAGATCATCAGACACCTCCCACCACACCAGGCTGCTCCAAGCCCCATCCAGCCTGGCCCTGAACCCCGCCAGGGATGGGGCAGCCACAGCTTCTCTGGGCAACCTCTTCCAGTGCCTCGCCACCCTCACAGCAAAGAAGTTCTTCCTAAAATCTAATCTAAATCTCTCCTCTTTAAAACCATTCCACCTTGTCCTGTCACTCCACTTCCTGACCAACAGTCCCTCTCCAGCTCTCCTGGAGGCTCCCTTCAGATCCTGGAAGGGACCATTTATCCACATAAGGCACAATGTCCTCAAAGCACACCATAGCTGGTGCCAAGCTCCTGGAAAAAACTTGTGATGTCACTGACAGAACTAAGAGACTCTTTTTTTTGATAACTACCTTGATCTACAGCAAAACGGGGATATTTTCAATGTATGGCCAGACTTTGCTGGTCAAGACAGTGAACAAATACCTTAATAAAGTCTCAGCAGCTGCCACTGCAAGTGTCACCCAGGTGAACTTTTGTCTCTCACCAGACACACTCACATCTTAGGAAAAGCACTCCAGCCCTTCTTCTTTTTCTATACTACAAAGTTCCTGCCCAATAGGCACCAGCTCTGCGCTTCCTGACATTTGCCTCCTGCCAAAGCAGACTGTTGGGAATAAATCTGGAAAATGCACAGAGATGGAGAAACGCAGGGGCTGGTAACAATGTGACTCTGAATTCTGTGAAGTTAGGAGACAGCATCTAACTTCCACTCATCCAAAGGTGCAGACTGCCAGGACAGGTAATTTGAAATAGATCATGAAGTGAAGGTAACAGCAGCTGAGGTGGAGCAAGAAATGGCAGCTCAGACTCCTGAGAAGCAACTTTCCTTGGGAGACTCGACAATTCAGAGCCAAGCCTGTCCCCATGTTAACTCTTAACACCTCTGTAGGAGATCTCACTGTGACCTATTAGGAACACTAATGAACTAAATGAAATTATTTTTGTCTGGAAGGTGTAGGGAATATAGTTCAAGGGAACACACAAATGCATGGGAGACCTTGCCTGAACGAAGATTTGCCCTTAGGAATTGCGCCTATAAATCTATTTCCCATGACTGAGAGGGAAGGCAGTGACACAACCACAGGTGGTAAATGTCTAGGGTACTTCACAGCATGATGATGATGGACTCTTATGAGTCAGTAGCATCTTGGTCTTACATTTGTGTTCTTGTAGCAAATAAAGTTAGAGGACGTTGCCAGAATTATTTGAAGGACCAGAAGACTCATGAAAACTAGAGGGCTAGCCATTGAGAAAGAATGTATCAGTATCAGCTTAAATGTTTAAATCCAAAAGTAAGGAATTCCCCTGCTCCACTTGGATATCCCTATATTCAGAAAGAAGTGCTGCAAACAAAATTTCTCCAATCAGAATCTGTTCCTTCTTATGTGCTTTTTCAGAAGAGGAAGCACAAAGCACAGGAACTAGGTCCGTATTCCCCTGTGCACTAAGCGCAGAGGAGATGGGAAGGACACGTGAAGAATTTCCAGACTTCCTCCCAATCATTTGTGAAGTCCAAAACGACTCCTGTTTGCAAGGCTGGATGCTGCCAACCCACGTAGTCAAATTTATGCCCGAAGTCCCATTTTATAAATGCTCACAACCAGAAAGTAGCAGAGGAAGAAGATGCATCATCAGCACCTTCAAACCTATGGCCTAAGACAGAGCCTGAGGTTGAAAAAAGCATTCCCTGAATGATGAGTTATCCCTCACTCCTCAGCTTGGAAACCAGGCCAGAAACTCGAGAGCCAAACCCACTGTCTCAGGAGAAACGGAGTGGGAAGGGAACAGCAGACACAGCCTGTGCTCATTCACAATGATGGATCTTAGCACCGAATTAAGTTCTGCACCTTCTGCTCTAGCCTCTGTCTCCCAGGACTCACAAACAGCTTTTCTTCTGCTGCTGCCAAAGGAAACAGGGTCCCTCTGCATAACTGTCAGGTACAAAGACAAGCAGCGGATGAGGAGCAAAGATATGGTTAAACCAAACACCTGCATTCAAAACAAAGAGTAGGGTTCTTCACCCACTGTGCAATTAACTGATGTTAATGACACTGACTTACAAAAACCACAGCAGATGCTAAATGTTTGTGTGGCTTCAAAAAGTTACAAGAAAAAATAACTGAATAAAAGTTCACTGAGGCCTTTCCTGCTTAATAGTACAATGTGCCAAAGATGCTGCTGGAGACAGGACAACAGAGACCTCCCATCTTGGCCTTGGTTGGCAGGATGTTCTTAAAACTGGTAAACTCAACTTTAGCTGAGAAGTTGGTTAAGTACATTGCTCTTCATTTGAAGAGAAGAGAGAACCTATTTCAGTGATTTATAGTGCTGCACAGATGGGCTGGCAGCTACAGAGGGAAATCCTGGGGACAGCACTTTGGTAAGAACAGAGCTGTCTCTCTTGCTACAGAATAGCTGCAAAAGGCAAAGAAATCTGGTCTAGTTGTTCAAAGGAAAGTAACACCTTTTCCACAAGGGAGGGTTTGATTCTTGCCTCATTTGTACACATTATCAGCTTGGTTTCAGCCCAGAGCTTCTCCCAGTCACAGAAGTGACTTTTCCTTCCGTCTTCATTGCAGTAGCCTTTGGAACCACATTATATTGGTTGTCAAGTTATCTAGAACTTGCTGTCACCAACATGACAAAGAAAAGTGAACCATGTCAGCAGCCGACTGAAATAGATGGAACAAGAGCATCTCTGTAGCAGGAAACATAGCAGTGTGGGCTCAAAAAACTAGCAAATGAGTGCCCGAAGGAAAAGAAGAAGATGGACAGGACTTGCTTCCAGAGGATAAGTGGTGAAAAAACACCTGGAAATTTTCACAAGGCAGTATATTTTAGCACAGAGAGCTTAAGGAAGAAGTTGTCTCCCAAGACTCACAGAGGAAAGGGGGTACTGACAGACAAACATGCAGTCAGAGCACCAGAAGTCAGCTTCTATTTAAACCTCCAGGCTTCCAGCTGGGATGCAAGAGATGAGTCGTGCTGGCTTCCAGCCTTGGATCATGTGCTCAGTTTGTTTTGGGCCAACCTGAGCCCAGGCAGGTCTGGCTCAGGTGTGCTCTCTGCCTCCAGCCTTCACACGCACACCAAGCCTAAAAGGTGCAACAGTGGAAATGCAGCCCTGGATGACTATCACATTTCCCAGAGAGTAGACTCTACGCTAATTGTTGCTAATTAGCATTAGCGTAACACTGTTTCATCTCTGTGGAACAATCCCATGGAAATGCTTTCCAAAATGTTCCTGCACATAACTTTACAACTGGCATATTAAGCAAATGTTTTGCTGTAGATATGAAAGCTGAGAAGTTTGCTAATTCTCCTTGGTACCGGGAAGTAATTGAACAATAACTCTCAATTTTGTGTTTTAAACAAAAGTCTGTCTTCTTTCAAGGTGGCATCCAACCTTTTTTTTCAGCTTCCTGACAAAAAGACTTTATTCCTTACTTAAACGGTTGAAACTGATGGGCGTTATGAGCTGAATTATTAAGTAGCATCATTATCTGGAATCTAGAAGCTACCCTTTGAAGTGAGCAACAGCTCTTCAAACTCTACAATCAGCCCTTTGATGAACAGCTGTGAGGAAAACAGCTTCTTGCGAGACTTTCAGGCTGCACCAACTTTTCCTCTCGAACGGATCCAAAGTACTTTGTGTCCTCTTAGGTCTGCCCAATCTGTGGACATTTTGGTTTTTCCTTTAGTTGCTACACTTGTGAATTGTTTGGCCTCAGATGTTCTGCTGCTTGTTTTTCCCACGTGTTTCAGGATACGTATCAGCAGACTGGTAGGAAATTTAATTAGTGATCTGAGACAAAAAGTTTGGACTTCTACACAGATTTCTGCAGCTTGATAGGGTTTGTCCCTGTCACTTCAACAGTCGCCTCATTACTCAGTGTTTCCTTCACAGCACTGTCACCCTCCAGCAAATGTATCTATGGACTTCATCTCAATATCGTGACATCCAGATTTATGGCACAATTCCCAGGACTTCAGGTTTTATTTACTGATATAATTTATACTCTTTTCCACACAAGAGTAATTAGTGTAAGCACATCCAGAGAAGCATGTTGGGAAGTGGACTAAGAAATTGCACAAGTAGAATACTAAAACTGAAGGCACAATGAAGTGCTGACTGCAGTCAATAATTAAACTATTCTGATCTCCCCTTTCTGTAAGAGTTTCCTAGACCTGTCTCGGTAATCTCTAAAAAATGTAGATTCTCTTCTTACCCGGAGATTCGCTGTGTTTTCTTTTCCTGCAGCTGCGTTTTACAGATGAATCTGCTTCTTCTACAGGTTTGTTCACAGGCTCCGTTCCTGAAGTGAATTGTCCCTCTTCTGCCTCTGATGAACTGGACTCCCATTCAGCACTAACGTTCTCCTTTAAAAAAGCAAAGAAAAGGAAAAAAGAAAACCAAAGATCACTCAATATATTTTCTTGTAATCATTTGAGGGACAAAATAGTAACAACTATTCTTCAACAGGACACCTAACAAGTGTTGAACGCTGCCTGGATGCTTTCCACAGTAAGTGTCTTGAACTCAGAATTGAAACCGCCAAACCCAAACTCGAGCTCTTACGAAATGCCCCTTGAAGCAAAACATGAAATCAGAAAACCAGAATACACAGAGTGAGGGTACACGTCCCCACAGCCTGAGCTTTATGGAATTAGCCAGTAGAAAGGCAGCAGAAGAAACCCAGGTGCACTCATTGTTACCAACACATGTGTTGGTAATGACAGATCTGGTTCAAACAGCCTGGCAGGGCTGTGTGATGCAAAACAACCCATGCGAGCCGCACATTTCTGGGTGGAAATCTCACCTCACCCCACCCAATTGTTAAGACATGAAATTATAACGTGTTGCTTGCTTTTTGGAGCCCTCTGCTGCTACTCCATATGTATTTTGCAGGCTAAACCATTTACTGAACTGGCGTTTGTTCATGATCATGTGGCAACAATCTGTGGGTCAAAAAAATAAATAAATAAAGCCAAACAAATAAGTTATGTTTTTATTGCACTGAGGAAATAAAGACCCAAAGTGAAATACTTGGAGTTTACCATTAGACAGAAAGATGTTCTTACTATTACCTGTTCCAGAATATTCATCTCTTCTGCAAATATCCTATCAATCAACATCCTAAAGATGAATAATTGTTCAGAGCCTGTAATGTTTCCTTCTATTAAG
The DNA here is from genome assembly GCA_013400375.1 of Thinocorus orbignyianus. Lineage (NCBI taxonomy): Eukaryota > Metazoa > Chordata > Aves > Ciconiiformes > Thinocoridae > Thinocorus > Thinocorus orbignyianus. The sequence continues at coordinate 179,666 of VXBW01006843.1, forward strand.
GAAAAAAAAAAAAAGCTTTTGAAAGCCGAGTGTGTGAGTACACAGAGGACAAAAGGTCATCACACCCGCTAAGAAGATACTAGTATTTACAAAAATCACCTTCTCCACCTTGAGTCTGTCATTCCTCAAATATACAAAAGGCAAAGTCTATGCCTGTTAAGAGAAACACATATGCATTCTCTGACAGAGTTGTATAATAATATACAAAAAGGCCTGTGCAAATACAGTAACTGAATACTCCAGGGAGAGCTGGTTCCCCCCAAGATGCCTCCTGTACTTGCCAGGTAGCACTGCAGCATTTGCTCTTTGAAACGTGCTGTCAGCCCATACCGGGTGAGCACCGGTCACTGTTAACACGGCCAGGAGAAAACCATGGGGCTGGACACACCTTGTGTCCAACCCCTGACCCACAACTCCTTCCCAGGCACAACAACAAAGAGAAGGAGGGAGGACTGCAGTTCACTCCTTTCACCAGCCAGAATCCAAATTTCACGAGTGATGATCTAAACCTCTCCATTCTCGGTGACATTTACATAATAATAAGTTCTAGAAAAATGAGTAAGCTGCCTTAATCAACCAGTGAGAGAGGGAAGATTTGTCAAGTAAGCACCCTAATTTGGATACCTCACAGGACAACTGCTCTAGAAACAATTCTACAAATGTCAATATTTAAAAAAAAAAAAAGCTTCTGTGGGAACCTGGGCCAGTGCCTCACCACCCTCAGAGCAAAGAAGTTCTTCCTAAGATCTCATCTCAATCTCCCCTCTTCCAATTTAAAATCATTCCCCGTTGCCCCATCACTCCCCTCCCTGACCAGGAGTCCCTCTCCAGCTCTCTTGGAGCTCCCTTCAGATCCTGGAAGGCTGCTCCAAGGTCTCCCCGGAGCCTTCTCTTCTCCAGGCTGGACAGCCCCAGCTCTCTCAGCCTGTCCTCACAGCAGAGGGGCTCTAGACCTAAAATCCCAAGTGATGTGCAGAAAGCGGCCAGGGATGACAGCTGAGTGTCCCTTCTGAGATAGAAACCAGGAAGCATCCCATGAAGCTGGTAACAGCCATGTGCAAAAGGAACAACAGGAAAGTCTTCATGCAACAGAGAGTGAGCAAAACACCTGTTTGGCCAAAGGACAGTGTGCTAAAACTGACATAATTTCAAGGGCTGACTTCAGTCCACAGAAGAGAAACCTAAGATTAATTGTACGGTACCATTACCAGTTGAGAGGAGTTGGAAAGTTGGAAAGCTGGAAAGGAGGAATGCCCTCTTGTAATTACATGCCTTTGCTCTTCCTTCTCCCTGTGTATCAGATCACAGGTCTTGTCCTGAGACCTGACACTGGGCAGGGTGGGCCTTTGGCAGAGCCATTTTGACGTTCTTGTATTAACAGCGGAGGAATTTGCTCCTTCTGGGCTGTTCCACAAAGGAATAAAACTGTCTTCTGCCCACTAGCCTGTCACAAGCTTGCCTTAAGGTCCATGGCCCAGACAGCTACTGAAAGCCTCAGAAGGCTTCTAGATTCAGGAATAAAGCAGACAGCAGGTAGCAAACTGCAGAATCCTGATGGGTGTACAAGCACACAAAAGCCTTCTCTGGGGAGTTCTGTACCCACAGAATCCAGATCCCAGCCATGGAAACCTCAGATCCCATGCTCTGGAAATACCACTAGACCTGGGGAGCCGAGAGTTAAGTTAACCTTGCCTCTCCTGAGTTTGGGAAGAGGGGACTAGTAAGAGAAAGAATATTTCTAACAAAAAACATGCCAAACAAAAGGTCTAATAGTCCCTATATTCCACTTCAACACAAAATAAGCCCCAGATATTTAACCAGTTAAAATGTAGATAAACTGACCAGAACCAACATGGGGATTCTCACCAATTACACCAGTAATGGGGCCTCAAAACCAAAACATTATCCTCCAAACAACTTCACAAGAGAGTCTGGACCACAAAATCCAAAGGCCTACAACTATGGAAAAATGTACTGCTGAAAACACACTTCCAAAGTTGTCAAAATTGACAATGTTTAAAGTGAGATCAACACTTAACGAGTGGACACTTGTTAAGGGGCACTGCCCGCTCTGCAGGCACTAAAGAAGGACATGCTCTTCTTGACAAAGCACTGAGCTGAACAGTCTGCTCTGGGCCTGAGCATTGCAGAGCCTTCATCAGAACATATATCTCTTTCTATAGAGATACCCAAGAGGAAGACAGCTAAGAACAACGAAGTTTGCACCAGCTGAGGATTTCCAAGCTTTAAACTCTACCAAAAGCATGAAGATACTGATAGAACAACACAACAGCAGCTTCAACACATGCACAAAAACGAGCACCTGGAACACCCCTCACTGCACAGGAGACTTCGAATTCTCTGTCTGGGGGAGACCAGGCACAAGGAAATGAACACACCATTACAGCTTGCTGGACATCACAAAGTATAAACAGATGATGTTTTATACCATTCCAATGTCAGTAAACTCTACCTCCCATAGTGAGAAGAAACCTAATAACTGCTTATCAGAAACAATCTATATCGTGTTTCTAAATTGTAAACAAAAAACTTTGCTTTCAGTGGCAATTCTTAAAATACTGATACTTAAACTTAAAGATACTGTGTTATAACCTGAAAAATGAATACACCTGCACTACATATTTTCCCCACAGAAATGAGCCCCCAAACTTGGCCAACACAGGCTAACACATCCCATGCTCATTAACGTGAGAAATATCTCCAGTCTTTTTAAAATCTTGTTTTGCCAAGCAAACCCTTCACTGTCCATTAAAAGTTTAATTAAAGAAGCTTTTAGTTCTTAAACAGGCAAGAATAATAGCTATCCATCCAGACCCTACCTCACCAAAGATGTTGTTTTATCTCCTTTTCACCCTACCTGCTTTGGACTGAATGGTGCTTCCTGAACAAACTCGACAGAGGACAGAGCTGGGCCGGGAACTGGTTCTTCTCTCAGGTTCTCACTTGCTTCCTGCGTGGTCACAAATTCTTGCATCACTCCAGCAGCAGCCCTTTCTGCAGATGCAGCAGCAGAGGTAGCATGGAGAAATTCAGAAGGCTGGGATGGAGAACAAATTACTGCTTGATCTGCTCCCACCACAGCTGCGGTGTCTGAAGCTACAGGAGTAAGACATTCCAGTTGGCTTTCCTCGGTTGGAGAAGGTGGATCAATATTCTCAACATCCACTAGTTGCACTCTGTTGGACTGAGGGGTTGAGCATGGGCTCTCCACAGGTTCCACTTTCACAACGTCAACTGTGGGTGATGAACACATCTCATCAGCAACCTGAAACAGAGCTTCAAGGTTTTCTTCTGTCTTCTCGTTTCCATCAAATGTATCACCAGGCCAGTTAGAGGGCAGGAATTCAGCTGCATAAGGTGAATGCATTGGCGGACTCTGCAAGATATAAAATACAGTGAACTTTTATATCAAAAACTGACAGCGACAGGATGCATATTAGTTCTTTAAAGCTTTCCAAATGAACCCCAGCAATCAACTGAAGTAACTGTTTATCCAAAAGCTTGGAAGATTGTCTGTTATTTTCAATTAAAACTGCAGGTTTAATTAAAATAAAAAAGGCTACTGCTTTGTCTTGTTTTTCATTAACAACTTTACTCTTGGCTTCCTTTCTTTTATCCACGGTCTATCCTGGAGAGAAAGAAGACAACTCACGGGGAGCTGTGCACTCCTTCAGGTGCTTTGTCTGCAAACCTTTGTGTTGCAGGGAGATATGCACCCAAGCCTCCAAACCAGTGACTTCTAGCCTGAGCAGGACCTGTGGGACACACTAGAACCACCCCCTTCACACACCACGTGACAGAAAATACTCGAGCAAATCTACCCGTTTTCAGTTCTTCTAGAATCCAAGCATGCCCATCATGCAGAAAACCAGCACAAACCACAAGGTTTTCAAGCAAGAAAGAGATGGGAAGGCCCGCTGTAAACGTGCATATGGACAACACAACTCGAGGAACTTGGTTACTTACCAATAACAGCTTTTTCCTCTTCAAGTGGTTGCCCATATGCGCATCCACACTAGGGGTGATTCCCAGGGATGCTCCAGTCCCAAAATGAAGGGGGGTTCAGACACCTATGAAAACAAGTACTGTAGAACTGCCCTGTCTGTCACAGCCTCGCATATGGACACTCCTGTCATGACACAGTGTCCCACAAATGCACGACTGAAAGTCTACAGAAATCTGTACAAAAGCCCTATAGATCTTCAGGTCAGAAACGCTTCCTGGAGAACCTGCCTTTGCCTTCATGGGTCAAGTCTGGACACTGCCAAAATATTTCACTGCAATGATGTCACAAGAGGACAGGACACAGTCAGCAACCCAGTGCCAGGGTTTTTTTCAGTAGAATTCCTATAAATCAAAGAATGCTTAAAGGAGAAAGAAGACAAATAAGAGTTTCTCAAGAGCAGCAATTCCCACCCAAGCGAAAGAATAAATCACAGTTTAACAGCCAGTGTCTGCACTGCTACTTCTTCTGGAGATGCCTCAGAGTAAAAGGATTCTGGAAGAGTCATTTCTTCTGACAAGTACGAGTCACATAATGATGCTGGAAAGAAACTCAGGCATATTTAAAATACAATCTTATTTTGGAAGAGATCTAGCATTAAAGATTAGTCCTTAGTGCCTAATTATCCTCAGACCTTCTAGCTGAGGTAACGGTTAATAAAAAGCTACTTCCATAGATGAATAAATTAGTAAATGGGAAGCCCCAGGATCACCTACAAGGAAAATCATATAATTTCAAATGCCAGTGAAGGATTTGGTCTCTCAGCAGGATGAACATCAAAGTCCCTGAAGGAAATACCAGAAAGAGATGAGATCCCTTCCTCTGGGTGTACAAAGTCAAGTCCTGCTGTGGCTTCATGGAGATGTGCCAGCCTGCAGATAGCCAGAAACTTTAGGTGGGGGAGAAGCAGGGAAGAAGGTGAAGATAAAATCTGGAATTGGAGAAATTCAGGTTAAGCAAGTCATCTTCATATTTTTAGGATAAAGATTTAAGCATAGTTCTTTTCATTTTTTATTTTTTCAGTTTGTTTTTTTTTTTTTTTTTTTAATATTAACAAGGTGTTTCACTCTTGTTGCATTGCATGTTTACTGTGCTAAGCAGCCAGGATTTTAAGTAAGATCTGAGTTATCAAGTCAACTGTCCACAGACGAGGTAACCCCTGCTAAAATCAAACCAACCAACCAACAAACCAACCCACACTGCTGGTCATCCCAGCACAAGAGGAAGAATGCTGCAGTTTAGCAGAAGTGGTGAAAGGGAAGATGGGCATTTCACCTGTGAGATCAGCACAGTGTGAACAGGACTACACCTAAAGCACAACTACACCTTTCCAAGGACTGCTGGGACTAAAACAATCTGCTCGAGTGCTTGAGCAATCATTCAGAAGTCGATCAGATTCAATTTAATTTCGAAATAATGTGGCTGATTATCATTCTTATTACAAATAAAAGCAAACTACTTAGGACTGCTTTTCAGGTCAGGAAAGATTTTGCCTCTTCTTTTTTCTCCCACATTTCTTTCTTCCATTTCTAGTTTCTTCTTGCTTCAGTTCCACAAGTAAATGCTGACAGTTTAATAACACAGCTAACAGCAACAATCAAATAGGAGAGCTGATAGTTAAAAAAAAACCATGGAAAAAAGAAAAAAAAAATTACTAAAATCCAGTATGTGTAGCCTTGGTTCATACCTATGATAAAGCAGCAAGGAAATACTGCACTGATGGTTGAGAGCTGCCAGAACGGCTGTTGCAGAGGACAGCAGGAGCTTTCTCTCACAAGACTCACTCGTATCCAAGGATCCTGATTCCTCATGCTGACCCACACCCTACTTCAGGAGAACACAAATGGCAAGGAGTATGAAGCTGTACTGAGCTCCCAGCTTTGTAACAAATTGTGATGGGAGTTTAATGCACATCTCTGAAACCCCGAGTTCAGAAACCTGACAAGAGACATGCCCTAACTAGCCACCGTGTCTGGGTAGGGCCATCTACACCCCCTTGCCGTCCCACACCGTAATTCTCTGCAGCTTTTTCTGGAGAGCAAACTGCAGACAGACACTGACCTACCAGCCTTGTCTGCTCATGCCCCAGACAGGGTCACTAACGGTTTCAGCAGGTCAGGAGTATATGCTACAAGCCCAAGCAGCTGCCCTCCAAGCCCCAAGAAGCTATCTCAATCTCTCCTAAACATAAAGTGGTGCTCTCTGCAAGACTCAGTTAAGGACCAGTACAAGGTTTAGGTTTTCTTGTCCTAACAGTGTATAGTTTTCCTTCTGAGATCACAAAAGGCTGGCTGGGTCCAATAGAAACAGGGCTGGTATTGAGCCTGCTCCCTGCCAGTGTGCTGGTACGGCTCACTGTCTGCTGAACTGCCCCGGCAGCTTTGTACAGACTTTGCTGGCAGCATCTGGTAGGCCACAGCGTGATCAAACAGCCCCAAATGCCCTGCAAGCCACCCTTCAATGGCATCAGACTGAATGTAAATTTTCTATTTTGTGTGAAAAACAATAAAAAAGTTTAGTCAGACAGGGTTACTTGTCACCACGGTCCAGGAGCAATATCTATGCTACACTAAGACTGAGAAACCCCAAAAAGTGCTGTTGATCCATTCTGTATGGTATTTGTGGGATCCTGCTGAGAGGCAGCCAGTTGCTGACCTGGCAGAACTGATTTATGCCACCGCCTGCCTGTGGGCTGCTCACACAGAGGATTACCTTCAGCAACCTCTGCCCAGATGCACCAGCAGTTTTCAACTGGGAGCTCCCTGGTTAGAGCTGTTTATCAAAGCATCCACCAGTAAGCAGCCTAAATCCCTTCTCCCTGCACCCGCTGCCCATGGGTTTGCTCCCCAAACAATTGATTTTTACTAGACCCTTTGGACAGCGCATTTATATTATCTTTCAATCCAGCCACGATGACTCCCTTGGAATGATTTGCTACCCCAAACATTGACGGATCTTCATGTACTGGCTGAAAAAGAAGCTTCCAGAACTTGATGTCCTCCCACATCATGAAAGTGGGAGGACAAAGATGCACTGCATAAAAAATAAATACTAGAGTATCATGGCATGATCGGCGAGTGGCTATTTACATCCTTACACCAACATCTTATCCTGGCCATAACCTGGCCATCTTGGATAAGCTTGTATTTAAAAAAATCATGGATAAAAGACAAAGGTTGATATTTGCAAGACAGGAAACTGGATCATCAAGCTTGGGTAGGTCAACCTTTTTTCAACACACATAAGCAAAACTTGCTTTGCTTGTCCTCTGTGAGGGGAAAAAAAAAAAGTATGGGCATTATGCTGTAATACAAAAGGAAGCCCTTGCACTTTTACTGCACTTCTTTTGATATTTGATAAGCTGGGCCCTCCAAATAAGGTGCAGTTTCCACTGGAATTTTATAAAGCGTTTACAGTAAGTGCCATAGTTATCTTCAATAAGACATCTCTGAGGTGGGGCCAATTCCAAAAGTCATCTTAGCTTTTCTCATTCATCAAGTGAAACTCAGGACGGCAGAAAGTTGTCTGGGACAAAACAGTGGAGCTATTTCCCAGTATTTTCATAATATTAAAGAATCTGGTTTTGTCCAGGCAAGGACATTCTTCAAAGATAAATGCAGACTTCTTAACTAAAATGAATTCTGGTGAAGTCAAGCAAAAAACTTATACAGCCAAAACCACTCCACTGATGCAGACACCCACTATGCTGCTATGCTGAAACCTCACTTGAATTACAAAACCACTCGTTGAATGTTCCGTGGTTCTTTGAAATCGATATTTGTAAACCACAGTACTTTCACTTTCTCAAGCAGATCAGTTTTCACATTTATATCCGTCACTCCAGAAGTCCATGAAGTTCATTCCAACAGTCTCCTGGGCTCTCACCTGATTCCAGCGTGCCACACTCACCTGGAAGAAGCTGCCGTAGGTGTACGTGGAAGCCGTAGGACCAGCACAGCCAGTCAGAAGATCTGAGTGGGCAGGTGGGGAACAGCACGGCAGCGCAGCTGCAAGAATTCAAACACAGTTATCAGACTTCCAGAACTTGTGTTTGGTAGGCAAGGTTTTATTGCTCACTCTGATTAAACATTTCAATACTCAACACAGTTTAAACTAAATTCCAGAAATGCATTATTACCTCCCAAGTGATTTTATGACTGATTTCTTCATCTTAAAAAATATTTATTTTAATACATGCGTACATATATTAAAAATAGATGTTGTAAAACTGGTGTGCACACACGCAGAAACCTCATAATCACAGTCTCTTATATCTTAATATCACCTTTTTTATTTGGTTGCTTGACTTTTTCATGACAACATACCACAGAAAGTGGATTCACACAGGAAGACTCTAGACATTCACACAAAACCACACCCACACAGAAATTCAGTAGTGATTTTATTCTAAAAAGCAACTTTGTAGGTGAGGCAGTACTCTGCAGGTATTATTTTTTGGTGAGGCGCAGAGACAATTTCAAAATAAAGACATTATTTACAGAACAGATGCTGTTTAAAATCTGCAATCATTCGGAGAGAGAAATCCTCAATGAAATCAAATTTAGTCTAACGTTCATAAGAAATAAATGTAATAACCGTAACACGAGATGGCAAACAGAGCAGATCACTTCATCTGCAGTGCTTGACACTCACATGGAATTTCACTCAAGACAGTTGCTGTGATAACCAAGATGGTTTTTTACTCTCTATGCCTATTGCCCTTTTTAATATGATGTTGCTGGATTTTTGTGCTCAACAACACAGTTTGGGCTCAACAACACAGGAGGAGCCAGTGGACGCTCTTCTAAGGAAGCACAAGATACATGTATGATTTGTGTTACTTCAAAAGTTGATTCTGAGCAATTTTCATTCACTGCACACTCCAAAGTCTTTTTACAAACCTCAGAAAACCACCAGTGAAAATTTTTGAAGGGCTATTGTAAAAACAACACGAGACAAAGGAGAAAATTCTGGTAACCTGCTAGAGTGATTCTAAGGAAAAACAAACACATATTACAAAGAACCTCTTTTCTAAGAAAAGAAAAGGAAGGACCCGAAGGGACAAAGTGCTTGTGAAATAGTAGGTAAGTGTAAAACACTAAGTCTAGATCATACGTTGTAAAAAGCTACAGGTAAAATATAAACAACAGAGTTCTTACAGTCAGTAGAGCGTATAGCAAAAGCAACTCATTCATCAAATGAATGGTTATGTTTGTATATCAAAGTGAGGAGAACAAAAAGAACTGTGTAGCAGACTCGACTGATGACCGATTCTGAACGGTTCTGAAATGCAGAATGTTGCATAAAAAAAGAATGGTTTGCACTCACAAGAACTTTTTTCTTTGCGAGCTCAGACTGTGGCAGTGACTGATCTAAGAGCAACAACTGCATCTGTGGAAATACCACGGGAGATGGCCCAAAGTCAGTGGCAGTCGGTTGAGAAGCAAGGCCACGGCAAGGGAGAAGCCCATTTTAGACAAGCACCACTTGTCACCCACAGGCACAAAAGGAGAGGTACCATATAGCCAAAGAATTTTTTTAATAACATCGAAGAAAGCATTTACTGACAGGCAGTGTTAGCAAAGGCAAAGGTGACAACTCGTAATACTTCAAATCTGATCTTCAAATTGAATCAAGATTCAACAAACATACCTGCCTTTGTCCTACCCTCTGAATTGGAGAGAAGACATTTCTAAGCTCTTTTGTCTAAGATGCAGTTAATGTCGGCCTACCCAGAAGAAATTACCAGCTGAAGCACATTCTGTCACTGGCTGTTACGAAATAACTGACAGTGAATGGATCTCATTTGAATACTAAGGAGACAAGGATGAATGGTATCTTATGGAATGAATTAATATTTCCTGAATAAATTAAGAAAAAGATACAGTCCCTTCCATCAAACAAGATGGGTTAGCCTCAAAACAGTTTCAGTTTCTGCCAAAAAAGAGACGTACTTCTGACTATACAAGCTACGGGTGGAAAATTTCACAGAGTCGTTAGGACAACGTATGTGGAATATCAACAGTGATTTATGAAGATGGAATTGCTGTCAGCGGGGCTACAACCAACCCAGCAACGGAGCCCTGAGCACAGCTCAAAGAATAAGGAACAGAAAAAATAATCTGCATCATAAATATTCCTGCACATGATCGTATTGCAAAGATACTGAAAAATATCTGTGGATATCCACAGAGGTTGCAAAGAAATCAGCCAACGAAATCAGTATTTGTAAAGGAAGTTATTTAGAAGTATGGTAACAAAAACTGTATCAGCAAATACAAGTTCTACATCTGACAGCTGAAGCAGAAAACTAGAAGGAAATACGGAAACACAATGGACTAGAGAACGAGTTGACACTGGACAGTATATAGTGGGGAGGAGTCACTTTGTGTTTATGTTCACTGTACTTTTGAAAGACCTCAGTAGGTAAACAAATACAGATAACTGTGAGATTTCCAAAAAGCTTTTAAGATCATCATCATCATCATCATCAGAAATTTTTATAAAAACTGAGCAACAGCAACAGGAAGGCAACAAAAATTTATCTTAAGGATACAACACAGAAAATAAAGAATAAATAGGCACTTTTCACAGGTGAGTGAAGTCACCAGCGGAGGTACCCAAGGACTTGAACTGGAACTCATGTTACTCATCATTCTAATAAAGTTCTTTCAAAATGGAGTGAGCGAGCAGCGAGGTGATGCTTGTCGATAACATCAGGTTATTCCTGTCAGAAAAGAGCAGTCAGCTATGAAAATGTGGGGAAAAAAACCACCTTATGAGTTTCCTAAAGCCACCACCCACCAGATAGAGCTCTGCACTTAGGGTCTCACACAGAAAATGATGGCCTCATAGCTGTCAATCAAGAATCAGGAACTAGATCTTGGTATGGCAGCAGATGATAGACAGACAACAGCTTTACACTCAGCTGCAGTCAAAAAGACCTCCAGAGTCACAAAAGAAACAATCAGGTTGTTAGGAAATACTACAAAAGGGAACGGAGAATGAAATGGGAATGTTGTTATTCCAGTGTTCACAGCTATGATTCACACCCTGAGCGCTGTGTAGATTTTTGGATTCTGCAATCTCAAAGGTAGAGGGGAAACAACATGGGTGATGCACAGCACTCTTTTCTGAAGGAACACAGAAGTGGGCCAGGACTCTGCAATCGAGAGAAAAGGCAGCTGAAGGAATTAAGATAGAAGTATTTAAGATGAATGGAGCAGTGAGAGGGATACGGATATAGACACATTCACACAAAAACCAACTGGAGATTTAATGACTACACAGGAGGGGTAGAAGAGAGAAGAAAATGTGGCTTATTGCACAAAAGGCAATTAAGGTGTGAAATGAAGTCCTTGTCACAGATGTTGAATGTGCCACACGGCTGTGCTGGCTGGGAGAAACAGCCGTGTTCGCAGAAGCGGAACCCACCGAGGGCTCTTAAACACGACTTGTGTTACATTTGATGAATTCCATGAGCCCACACTGCTGGCAGCATTTTGGATAAACATGAGTCCGTGCTTTCTCTACTCTCGCACTCCTCCTTGGCCATTACCGACAGACAAAATGATGAGCTATAGGGGCATTTGGTCTGATCAAGGCTAGTATTCTTATCTCCAAAGCACAGAACTACTCATTAGAGAATTAATGAGGCATTCACTAAATCCTGTTTTCTCAACGCTGGCAAAATCAGATGAATAGTATAAAAATAAACAAGTGAAATTTAGCAAGAGGCATGACAATACTATCATCATATTCTTATATACATCTCCCTCCTCCTGAGGCAAGATTGTTTTGTGGGCTCTCGATGTTCTAACAGAGAAGAAGAAATCAATCTCCTTTGCTGAAGACATAAAGACTACAGCTCTACCAGTAAATTCAATGCACCCAGACCTATTCTCTGGCAGAGAGTCCGATAATACTATTAAAATCTCTTACTCCTCCAAGTCAAACCAGCCACATCTGAATAGCCCCTTGGGAATGGTCCCAAACCATGTCAACCACTGCCCTAAGCCCTGTGCTTTTGGGGGAGAGGGCTACCCACTCATCACCTAATGACAGAGCTGATGGAGACACCCAGGCACCTCCCCTGGCAGCCTAACACAGCACCACAGACACAGCTACGCTTGAGCTCAGTCATGCTTTTAGCAAAGATATATCTTGCCAAATATATTTCTGGAAGTTAGACTATCTAAGATCTAAGAACACTGAAACAGCTCCGTGTCAGAGACTGATGTACACACATTTGTACTGCATGCTTTTTACAGGCTCCAATACTACATGCAAACTCAGGAAAGCTGAAAGCCCAAAACTAAAAGCAAACCCAATCTGATCAGCAGCAGATCTTCACCATAACTTCTCCAAAGATCTGCTGGAAATTGAAAGACTGTATGTGCCATCTCTACGCATTTGAGAGCACCAGACATTAATAAGCATTATTTCAGCTCAGTTGGTCAAAGGGGATGAGACTGACACTCTCCAGCATCTTCCATTCCACTTGAGCACACACTTCACAGGAAATGCCAAAGAAGAACCTTCACACCATCCTTTTAGTGTGAAATTATCATGTCAGGACCAAAAGTTATGCCTAAGAGAAACTAACTCATCAGGCAGCTGGGTCAACAGTACTCAAAAATGTGCAGGAAATTAGGGGATGCAGCTCTGCCTGTTCCTGCCAGATCAATGAACACATCAGATTGAGCCGGAACACCAAAACCACGTAATCTCCGATCCTTTACCAAGCAAAAGACTGATGAAAGTGAGGATGATATCCAAGGTCTCTTCAATAAGGGAAAATGGGAAAGACAACGTTGTTAGAACTGTCTTAGGAATTTCGGAGGGATTCATTGCATTACTACTACATAGACGCCAAAGTCCAGCAGTGGCCAAGACTCTGCACACAGTCACTGAACAAATGAGCTCATTAGAAAGAAATGAATTGTCTTCCAAAGGCACATGTCTAAGAAAGCTGGAATGACTCAACCCCTGGGAGGTGCCTGTTTCTCTCTGCCAGCCACACATATGTAATCTAGGTGACAAGCCCAGGCATATACAACTATTATACATTCAGATGAATCTTAGGCAAGATTAATCCTACTACTAGTTTTACAAGTGCATTACTAATGCATCCAGTCTGCTTTTCTCAAGGGAAAGCATGGTGCTATTTATGCTATGTTAAAACAGATATTGTGTTTTCAGCTAATTGTTTATTTTAAGAATCTCCTTTTGACTAACACATATGCGAATTTTAAGCTTTCCAGAGAAAGGAAAGTATTTATCTTAACAGAGGATGTATCATTCAGAATAACACAACAACTGCTAAGCTACCACTCACCAGAAAGGTAAATGAACCCTCCAGCCACAGATGTATTCAGAAGGCATGGCTGGACCTGAAATGTCAGCTGGCACCAACAGCTAACATTTCTCACATAGTCTCCTTGACTGATTTTTCATTATTAGGATGCTCTCTGATAAAAAAGCTTCACTGCCCGCCTTTGATGCAATCCTACTGCTATCAAAGGTTTTGCAGATAGTTGAAAGCAAACAGCTCTAAATCCTTCAAATAATTACGGTCTAATGCCAGCGCAAAAAAAGAGACAGATGAGCATCTTTCCTTTTACTTTCCTTTCAATAAGAATCATAATGAAAAATCAGGGAAATCTTTCTGTCGCTGAAGTTAACAAACAAGTTTGAATATACATAAAAAGAAATCTTTTGACAAAGTTCTACTTTGATTTAATCTAATGGGACTTCAAAAGTGAAATGAAAATAGTCAAGTATAAGATTGAACATATATTCTTTAGTTCCCTCGCTTATGACATACCTATTTTAAGATTAACTGTAACTTTCCAAATAAGCCACTCTTGGTTCTGTGCTCTCAAGATGAAGGAAAATAGATTTTTTCATGTGGACATATAAAGAAATAAGCTTTTGACATTCTGCATGATATAATGCACAGACAAAAGGGTAGCAGAGAGACTAAGAGATACACAGCACCAGAAGTAAAAACACTGAGACAGTCCTAAGTGATGGTGAAAATGAAAAGATTGATAATACTCCCTAGTGAAATGTCAAACATCTTCTCAGAAGTACTAATGAATTCACTGGGAGTTTTCAAAAGCCTCAGATTCAATAAGTTTCTGCATTTTAGTTTGAATCACACCTTAATTTCTGTACCTTGCAAAATTTGTTATGCTTTAATCATGCTCTCCTCCTCACCTCCTGCCCTGGAAGATTTTACCTGTACAACATAGTCAATTTATTCCTTAAACTTTTGTAACTCTAGTGAGAGAGACAAGTGTCACCCAGTTACAGAGCTCTACATACTCATGTCCAAATCTGCACTAGTCTCCCTCAAGTGCTCCACAGTCAATACTGCAAAACAGGCACTTCCATGACACCACTAATCTCACCCCAAGACAAACTCTAAACCAAGCTGTACGAATCACACCTGGGAGATGCCCATTCCCTCCCCTCAACTATACAAGGGGCCTGGGGGTCTAATTGAGATCCAGCCATCTAAAATTCGCCGTGATGAATTTCAGCCTGTGCTCTGTAACCCACAGAAACATGAAGTGGGGACCAGCTCCCACCGAAAGCAGGCATTCTGGATGAGGCCTTGAGCACCCTGATCTAGTGGGAGGCGTCCCTGCCCATGGCAGGGGGGTGGAAAGAGATTATCTTTAAGGTCCTTCCAACCCAAACCACTCTATGATTCTCAGGACACCCCTACTAGTTTGCAGTTCTAGCCAGCACAGTAATCTTTGTAAGTAGCACAGGGCAAGGAGAGCATGCCTTAAACATTCAAGAATGTCCACAAGAAAGGCCTAGCTCCTAAGAATCATTCCTCGACAAACATGATGTTATAGAAACTAGCGATTGTTTTCTGAAACAATCTTAGCAGAGGTGTCAGAAGACATGCACATGAAGAATTTCACTGTGGGCTTGCAGAAAGACAGCAGTCACCACATGTAAGATTTGTAAACAGGAGTATCTCTCTTAGTGAAGATGCAGCTGCTAAGAAAGAAACAGGCAGAAGGGAAAGAATAACAACTGAGGTTTAATTTGTTGAAGAAAAGAGTCACTATGTTCTAAGTTTCAGATGTATTAAGAAAATAAAAAAAAAACAAAACCACCAAACAACAAACAAACCACCACCCCCCAAAAAATAACCTATCATGTGATTTTTCCAATTCAAGGTAAGGGCAAGGAAAAGAACAATAACTTGCTTCAATTTCTCTTCTGAAGAAAAAAAACACTTAACCGAGACTGGAAATTTTGGTAGAAACATTTCAGACAAAAGAAAGGAGTCAAGACTTTTGTACTTTCTAGTCTTCAGTGCATAAAAAAGCAACATAAAGAAGCTAAGCAAGTAAAAAACAGATCTGAAAATCGTATGAGCAGAATGAAATATTCTAGATGCTACTTTGACTGATCTTTGACTTTAAGACTTAACCTAAGAAAGCATGAGACCAAGGACTAGGAGACTACTTTTCAACAAGTTCTCAGTTTCATCAGTTTAAGTTTTGCTCAACGAAACCAAATACGAAGGTTAGCCTAACACTCACCAGCTGTTGACAAATGTTTTTCTCCTCACCCTTTAGCCTCAAAGAGAGGCTACCTGGGGACTCACCAGGGGACACTCAGAATCTGGAAGAGGAGGATTACCAACCAGAAAATCTTTTTCCTTTAAAGGTCTCTCTTCCTTTTAGATTTTACACTTTCCAATTCTCACTTGAGATATCCATGACAGAGCACTGTAGAAAAATATTTTAAAGTATCATTTTAAGATAACTTTTGGAAAAGCAAATATTTTTTTTCATACCTGTTGGATAGTAGGCTTGTGAGTACTGCACTGAAGATGTGTAGCTGCTGTATTTTGGAAGGGAGGTGGCAGAGGCTTGAGACCACTGGTGAGGCGGCAGCACAGAGGTGACAGGTCGGACTGTGTATGTGACCTCTGTCGGAAAACTCCGGAGCGTCGGAAAGGCAAGCTCTCTGTCTGGAACAGTTGGGGAAGCCTCATGCCCTGGAAGCAGCCCCAGAGAGCCCTGCCATGGTCTGGAAGGGACTGGAGGCTGATCAAAACTTATTGTCGGTAAAGTGATGTGGCTCTGGGATGCAGTTGATACGTAGGAGTAAGGAAAGAAACTGTCTCGATGGTAAGGCTGATGAAACTGTCCTACAGTCAACAGTCCTGCAGCGGGTACAAAACAAAGACAAAAAAGCGTTAAGGAAAGGGGTTTTCACAGGCAATGGATGAGGATGAGGAGCCAAAGCTCTACAGTGTGATTTGGGAAGACTACCTTCTCTCTGATATACTGAATGCAGAAGCAGATTGTGTTCTTACACCTGAATACACAGCAGCTGCTGCAGCAGCAGACCAGCGCAGAGCCAACATCCAGTTGTAGCATTCAAACTCCTTAAACTTGCAGTAACAAGTTATCAGTGTTTAGAAATATGCTATAAATCAGAATGCGTGACTTACTAAGCCAAACAAAAGCCAATTAGAAAGTACTGCGTGTGTGTCAAATCAGCCCATTCATTTCAAAAAACACCAAAAAAAAAGGAAATCATTAAGCAAGACTTCAAGACTTGACTGAAGTCCAATGCTGACAGCTCATGGACAGCTAAGGGAAGGGCAATGTCCAAATCCTCCAAGTGACTTGGAAACTAATTTATGGCAAGTCATTTAATCTGTCAAGGAAAAAAAAAAAAAAAATCCACACCAACTCTTCCAGTCAGCTCAACTAGTTCAGTTTAGACTAAAATATCCCAGACTTTGCCATTTTGTTATTTACTAGATATTCCCTTTTCACCAATTTCCTCTCTCAGTCACTTGTTATCTTATGAAATGGTAGTTAGTCCTGTGTCATGGCAGCTCAATTTTTATTAGAAGTTTTGGTGACTTTGTTTAAACACTGGTGGTAACACCAAGAATGCCTATACTCATCGAATTCCTAAAAGAATTACTGCATCTGTCACTTTTCCATGGCACTGTATATAGTAAGTTTCAGGATTGTTTATATCAATAGCGATTATCTAGAAGACAAGTTTTTCTCAGACCTGCAGTTCCCAATTCTCACCCTAAAGGACTTCTTACAAAAATAGCCTCACATTTACCTCTTTCACCCCTCTGGGTACTAATTCAAGAAATGAGTAACATGCAGTCACTATTCTGCAAGTCCATATTAAATCATTACAAATCAGTAAATAAATATCACCTTATCCTGAAAAACTATTAAGAGTTAATGTAAAGGATCACTTATTTCCTGTTCAGCATTTTTACCACATATAAAAAGAGAATGAACAGAGGAATGAGTATTCATAGAACTGTCTAGGTTGGAAGGAACCTTTAATATCGTTGAGTCCAACCATCAACCTAACTCTGATAAGAAAAAAAACTCCAAACATCACTAAACCATGTCACTGAGCACTATTTCAACCCACCTTTTAAATCCCTCCAGGAATGGTGCCTCAACCCCTTCCCTGGGCAGCCCATTCCAAGGATTCAGAAATCTTTCTGTGTAAAAATTGTTCCTAACATCCATCTTAAACCCCCCTGGTGCCACTTGAGGCTGATTCCTCTTGTCCCATCACCTGTGACTTGGGAGAAGAGACCTCCCCCAGGTCCCAGCTACACCCTCCTTTCAGGGACTTGTAATGAGGGAGAAGGTCTCCCTGCAGCCTCCTCCAGGCTGCACACCCCCAGCTCCCTCAGCCGCTCCTCAAAAGACTTATTCTCCAGACCCCTCACCACCTCTGTTGCCCTTCTCTGGACTCTTCTGAATATAAACTTATTCTGAATATAAAATTCCTATGCTTATATTTTACCTTTGGATAGGGAAATTCAGATGAGCTAGCTTGAACACATACACAAGACAAGAGAGGATGCCAAGTTATGAAGCCCCAGTTGCTTTACAGGAATCATTCCTGGATGTTTGAGTTACATGTTGCAAGACATTTGGAACAGACCGATGCTTTGCAAATAAAAATATCTTTTATCTATCAAATTAGCTCACATTTACAGCAAAGACATGCCCCTAATAGTTAGTACAGTGCACACTGTAAATTGCCAGCCTGTCAGAACTTTACTGCATATAAAACCCAATGTTTTCCTTGTTCTTTCAGTCCTTCTAGAAACTCAGACTCCTACAGCAAAAGCTCTCTAAAACTGCACCCATAAAAACAGAGGCCAAATAATTAAAAGGCTGTATCTTTCTTTGCATGTACTCTGGCAACAGCTTGCATTACATCAGTCAGACCAGATTTCATTGAAGAAGTCTGCAATGACTCATATCGGTCTTAACAATACTAACATCAAATCTCTACTTTAAATGCTTCCTAGCCTCAGTATCAAAACACATTCCTTCATTTCTCAAATGCTTAATTTTGTGTTCCTGGTATTGCTGCTGTAGTTCCACACACATCACAGAAACCATCACACAAATGAGATGACAGCTCCTGCTCTGAAACAGTAACTGAGAGCCAAGTATTGTGATTTTCTACTCTATCCTAAACAGGGCTGGTGCTGGAAGCAGCAGGACTGCTTCTTCTGTGGTCCACAGTGAGCCTTACAGCTCCACACCCACACACTGCATCACCCTGGCCCGAGAGCCAGCTGTAAAAAGGCCACTCAAGTCTTTTTCTGGGATCCTTGTGCTCAACTAACATAGCTGCTCTATCAGCTGAGAGGAAGATGATGGTTACCATGCAACCAAGGGAAAGGGAGGTAGGACTGCTCCTCTGGTAGCACCCCACAGCTTGATCAGACAAAGAGCAAAACAAGATATTTGTTTTCCTCACAGAGTCTCAGCTACAATGCTCTGCTGCCTATATGGCACTTGTGGAATAATCCTCTGAGAGCTCAGACTTGTCCTGGAAAACTTGGGATGCTCTCAAGGAGAGGTAGAAAGAAAGGAAATGTGTTCTGATGATTTTAAACACTGTTATTTTCTATTTAGCTCTCACCTACTCACTCAATCCTCTTTAATGCCTGTTTAGCTTGTAACTCTTTTTCAGGAGGTAACTGACAGAAATCTTACTACCGGGTCTTTTCTAATTTGCACAAAGCTGACAGGATGCTTTAGCTGTCACTTCACAGGACCCATCATTTCAGATTCAATGAGGGCTTATTGAGCATCCCTACTGGCAGGCAGGGACGACTAACATTCATCTGGCAGAGCTGCGCCAGCTCCACAGAGATCTGACAAGGGTGTTCTTAGTGTAGTACACAACAGGGACTGTGCAAGACTGTAGATTTGTCTACAGGCAAACTGAGATACATGCGAACCACATTACCATGCTTACCGGCAGCAGATCTACCTGCACGAAGAACAACCGTTTTCCTATACCAGCTGAACTGAGCGGCCACCAGCAAGGACAGGTAACCCTCCTCCCTCAGGGGAGTGCTGACTTTCATACCTCATGCCACCCTGCGCTTCTCAAAACCCACCATGGCCCCACATGGCCCACCCTGTCTCACCAGGCCTGTTGGCCTCGCTGAGCGTCAAGGGTGGCAGCAGCGGATCCCCGTGCAGTGATGGGCTAAGCAGCCGTTGGAAGCGGTTGGGTGGGCGGCTGGTCACGTTCAGGCCAGCTGCCAGCTTCGCCTTGTTGGCACTTGTCAGACGCTTCAGGTTGACAAGAAGCTCGGGGCGACCACGGCGAAAGTGTGGGCTCTGGAAGTGGTGCAGAGGACCAGCGGAGCTGTCGCCACTGCCAGGCTCCAGTCCTGGCTCAGGTCTGGGCACCACCACGCTGCTCGGTGGCCCTGCCACCACCTTGCGAAAGCCATAGAGGTTGAGCTGTCGGATGAAGCTGGTGAAGTTCTTGGTCTTGAAGAAGTTATCACCATCGTTGGCCAGCCCCGTGGCATGGCCCAGCCGGGCGCTCAGCAGCTCGCGCTCAAAGAGCGTTTGGTCAATGAGCAGCCCCTCACCGCGGGCATCCCAGTGGATGGAGTGGAACCGCGGGCTGTTCACCAGCTGCCAGAGCCTGGCAGGGAAGTTGTTGGGGTTGATAGTGGCGGGCAGCTGCGCCTCCTCCATGGCAGCGGCAGCGGGTGAAAGACGCGGTGGCTCGCGCACCAACGGTCGCCAAGGCCCCGCCCCCTTAACAACAAGCCCCGCCCCCAGGGCCGGCCCCCGCCCGCCGGCACGTGGCCGCCTGGCGACGCCGCCCCGGACCTGCTGGTCCCTCAGAGCCCCATCCCCTCAGCGCCGCCACCGCCCGCAGTGCCCGCAGTGCCCACAGTGCCCCATCCCCTCAGCGCCGCCACCGCCCGCAGTGCCCGCAGTGCCCACAGTGCCCCATCCCCTCAGCGCCCCAAGTCCCCTCAGCCCCCCCAACCCCTCAGCACCGCCATCCTCCTCAGCTCCACCAGGCCCTCCCGTCCCCCGGACCTACTCCACTCCCTCTCAGCGTCGCCATCTCCCGCCAGTCTCTCGGCCCCACCGTCCCTTCAGGGGCCCTCAAGCCCCTCTCAGCCCGGCCGACTCCAGGCCTCTCAGCGCCGCTCTCTCCTCTCCGCCCCCCTCAGCCTCCTCACCGGCCCCTCAGCCCTCCCAGGCCCGCTACCACCAAAGTGCCGCCATCCCTTCACGCTCCCCGGTCCCTTCAGCCCCATCGTTCCCTCAGCCTCATCGTCCCCGCAGCGCCACCGCCGCCGTCCCCGTCCCCGGCCCCGCCC